>CM056823.1:1672500-1835000 GCA_029853015.1 Chelidonichthys spinosus
GACACTTCCTTCACCGGAGGCTTCCAAACCATCGTCTTCACACTGAGGGGTGACGTCACCATGACTACGTCCACTTCTTATAGACGGTCTATGACTAGGTTTTATATGCGAGGACTGAGAGCAAAGTGGAAGCACTGATCTTTATTTAAAAGTAGGAGGTTTTTATTTTTTAAATGACTAAATTTAGCGTGATTGTGGGCAGAAAGACTCTGCAGGCGGCGTTCCATTCAAGATCTTAAATATCATAAAAATGTCATTTGAGTCTGTGATGAAAAACGATCAAAACAAAGTTCAGGCAATTAAAATATACTTTATTTAAGATATAATTTAGTAATTAATAAAATAGTATCATCTGAATGATTTAACATAAAAGTCCATTCCCATAATTCTTATTATTCAGACCTTCACATTGACGTCCATCAGGGTTAAAACCGACCATGATCTGGGTTCAGGAGACAGAAAGAGACGAAGAAGACGATGAAGACACTTCCTGCTACGTCGCCATGCGCTGCCTCCTCGGCTCCAAACATCTCAGCGTGTCCGAGCTTCCCGGCCGCAGCCAGGTATCCATGGAGACGGTTTCCATGGAGCTCCGGCGGTGAAGATGGTGACGGGGGGGCGAGTCCTCGCCATCAGACAGATCGGCTGGAGAACAGACGGGTATAGATCGTTACATGAAGACACAACCAGCAGAGGCTCCACCGCTAAAAATCTCCAAACAATGTTAAAAACTAGAGTCAGCAGTTCCCTGGATTATGGGACTAGCTGGCTAAATTTAATGACCACGGACATCTTTGTTTAAACTTTATTGAAGCAGGTAGGAGTCTGGTTGAGATTTAAAATCTCTTTTCCAAGAGAGACTGGCCGAGAGGGCAGCATCAAACAAACAAAAAGACACACTTATCACAAGTAAAAGACAGTTTGGGGATTTCGGGAGGAAAAGTAAAAAATAAAATACTAAGTACTAAGTACAGTACAGATACCTGAAAACACTACTTAAGTATTTGTACTTCCCACCTCTGGTACCTGCTGTGTTGCCATGGCGACCGAGAGGCACATGACGCCGGCTCCCTCCCTGGCCGCCGGGCTCCGCCTCCAGCTGCAGTCTGTGACCCGTGTGGTCGTCACGGTGATCCTGACACACAGAGCAGACGTGAACGTCGGACTTTGTGATTAAAAGTAAAAACACTATGAGGTTGTAGTTGAGGCTGCAGCGCCACATCTGAGCACCTGGGGGCGCTGTGGCTGCTTGGCCAGCCGCCTCCTCTCCCTGGCCGACAACACGGGGGCTTCGTTACCGCGCTCTGGGCTTCGAGGGTCCGGAAAGGCTTCACCTAGGGGGTCTACACACACACAAAGAATGGAAGTTTAAGGCAGTTCAGCCTTGGCTTTACTTCGCCGCCTGCCGTAAATCCAAGCTTTAATATCCTGTAATTCTTCCTTGTTACAAATACAGCACTATGTTTTGTAGTTGGATGCAGGAAGAACAGCTTTACTAGAATACATTTACCATGATTAGACATTCAGGTAAAACAAAGAAAGGTGAATTTCCCCTTTAACGTGAAGACACTGATGACAGACCGCCTCCCTGCGTTATTGTACTATAAATATTAACCGTCTGAGGTTTGTTTTGTGAGTTTGTTCCTTTCCGATGAAACATGAGTGAAAACGTCGGTCTTACCGATGAAAGCGCTCTCCGACTCCAGCAGAGAACCTCTGGTGGCTCCGCCCATCACACTCCGCTGCAACACAAACACACTCACACTCCAACACTGACCACATTTCCATCTGAACGCTGAGAGAATTATCCGTTTTCATCTCACCAGATAGTCGTTCTGCTGTGGCGGCGACAGGCCCACATAATCTGCAACACAAGAAGTTCACACTTTAATTAAATCTGAACTCTGTAAAAGTGGAAAATCGTATAAATATTTTATCGAGTATTTTATTGTCCTTATAGCAGGGGACATTTTTGTCCTCCTAATAAGTTGCCATGGTGATGTTACGCTGTTCAATTTAATGACATTTCTATATAATAAATAAATAAAAATCGCCTAGCAACCTCCATGTGACACTACTAAAAACCAATGAGCTCTGACCGTCCTGGACCGTAGACCTTTGGCTGCTGAACCGATCCCTGTAGTCCCGCCTCCTCCTGCTGGCCACACCCACTTCACCCATCTTCAGAGCGTCACCAGACACACACACAGACACGGACTACAGCAGCGACGACACACACACACACACACACACACACACACACACACACACACACACACACACACACACACACACACACACACACACACACACACACACACACACACACACACACACACACACACACACACACGGTCAGCTGGTGTCTGCAGCACCAGTAGGACCCTCAGACGGGCTCAGTACCCGGGGATTTGAGCTGGAGGGAGTCGTGGATCCGCATCAGGTTTCTGGGCTCCAGGTTTCTGGAGCTGGGCCTTCGGACCGGAGCCTGCAGCCGCAGTCTGGCCATGTCAAACACGTCCACCAGGGGGCGCTCGCTACGTCTGCACAAAGACACACAGTCAGATGCTGCCACTGGTTTGGCATCAGTCACTGAGCTCCGGGTCTGACCTTTGACCCAGAGGAGAGTCCGAGTCGTCCCAGTCCACCTCCTCCAGACGAGCCTCCAGACGCTTCTCCTCACTGCGGAGATGCCGCCGCAGCGCCGACAGCTCGCCGAACACGTCACGCTGGGCGCCTGGACGCAAGTTGCATTGTTCTATAATTTAATAAATCTAATATCATAACTATTATTACTATATTAAACTATCAGCTTTTTAAACAGACAGACAGACAGACAGACAGACAGACAGGTACCTGCAGCCCGGAGCTGATTCCTACGAGCGGGGACCGGGGGGGACTGGAGACCCGACAACGAGCGCTCCTGAAAAGACAAAGACTTAAAAATGGAGAAAACCCAAAGAGACAAACTGTTACTGCTGTGTGTGTGTGTGTGTGTGTGTGTGTGTGTGTGTGTGTGTGTGAGTGAGAGAGACTCACAGACAGTGTGTGTGTGCGATGAGAGTGACTGGCTGTCAGACAGTGGGGGCGTGGGGCTGTACTGGTGCAGCCTAGTGCAGGGATCGGAGTGGGAGGAGTCCCGCGGACCTGTACACGGACACACACACATGGTACACTCTGACAGAGTAGGGCACACGACGGACGACCGGAGCACACACACACACACACACACACACACACACACACACACACACACACACACACACACACACACACACACACACACACACACACACACACACACACACACACACACACACACACACACACACACACACACACACGTTCAGAGAAACCGGTTCACTTCAAAGAACTCCCTTCCAGCTGTGGTAAACTCCATCTTTGTACCAATCCAATGGTCAGTATTCAGTCTACTTATTCTGTCACTTGTTCATCACATTAAATGAGATGTTCTTGTCCTCTAAACAACCAACATGATGTTTGGAGACAGCTTTTTACAGAAGGACCACAAATGAAAGGAAAACTAATTCCACTAACAGATCCACAGAAATATAATCACCAACTATTTTCATCATCTGTTCATCATCAAAAGTCATTTTTCATAAAGAAATGTCAGGAAATGCTGTTTTCAGTCCCTCAGATATGGAGATCTTCTTTTCTCTGTTCTATCATAGATGTCATCACATACAACACACATTTATAGACCTTTAGTCTACATCCAAGACCTTTTCACACCTTGGAAACACCACACTAAAATTCAAGTGTTTTCAAGGATTTCCAGCACCCGTACCAGCCCTTTGGATTCTGGTGTGAAGCTGCTAACAAAGTTAGCTTCATAATTCAAGGTCAACTTTACAGCTAGTCATCTTAGTAGCTAACTAGCATCGGTAGCGACCTGTCAATCAGCAGGTAAGCCCCGCCCCCTAAAGCATCCCCTGCTGTAGTTGGAGAACTCACCCCGTCCACTCGAGCCTGCCTCTCCATCTCATACTGCCTCCTCAACGCTGCCCTCTCCTCCTCCTCCTCCTCGTTCTTCCTCCTCTCCACCTCCTTCTTCCTCTGCTCCGCCAGATGAACCAGCTCTTCATTCTTGGCCTTTTGCTTCAAGAGGAACGAGAGCGTGTTGGAGAAAGATAGGAGGAGGGGAAAAGAGGAGAAGATCAGGGAGTCAATTCATATTTCCTGGCAAAATGTAATGAAAAAGGCAAATTAGAGGAGTCAGATGATTAACAGGTCAAGCTCCTCACCTCCATTTCCTTGCGTCTCTTCTTCTCCTGCTCCTCGTCGAACTCCCTCTGGATGCGAGCCCTCTGCTCCGACAGCCTCCTCTCCTCTCGCTCCTCCTCCAGGCGGGTCCGCTCCCTCTCCTCCGCCATTTTCAGCTTCTTCTCGTCAATCTGGAGAACAAACCCGGGTTCAATGAACACCACAACCGGAGCAGGGTGACATTTAACGGTAACCAGAGCGAGGGGAAGCAGCTCCCTCCGGTGGATGAAAGCGGTACCTGCTGTTTGAGGTAAGCCTTGTACTGGACCTGGTCCTGGATCTGCTGCTGGCTGGGCTGGTTGGCGAACACGCTGCCTCGGGCAAACTGGGGGGTTTGGACCTGAGTGAACCCTGCAAAAATAAAAAAAACACTCAAGAAGAAACTCGACAGAAGCTCTTTTTTAAATAAAATCTGTGCGTTCATATTAAAGAAGCATGACGGTGAATCTCAGCGTTTCTTTGTAGATTAAAATGCTTTGTGACCCTAGTACTCTAAAATGTGTTTCATGTTTTTAATTATTTATTTTAATTACATTATTTTAATGCATTTACTTGATATATATTTTTCATATTATTCTTATTTAATTTATATATTTATTTGTATATTTATTGTGCATTTGGCACATTTTTACTGCTAACATTTCAAAACTGGATTAAGTTTTGTATTTGTTGCTTCCCTTCCATCCATGTGAATCTAAACCAAACTCTAATAATTAAACTGTGTTGGACTGCAGAATGAGAGGGAGTGGTTACGTTACCAGCGAGCCGGTCGCTAGCATCAGGACTGTGGCGGCCCGCTTCAGGACCAGAGACCCTCTCTTCGGGGTCGGGGAGCTCGACCCGGCGGGCCGCCGCCGCTCTCCTCGGCCGCTGCGCCGGGTTGCTGTAGGCCTCCACGTTCAGTTTGTGCATCTGGTTGAGGTCAGCTGATCACGAGAACAGGAAGCAACAACTCATCAGTGAGTAATCATTTTAATTACGTATATGGATATTAAAGCCGTACCGATGAGGTTCCCCCGGCTGTCCCGGAGCGGCGCTCCTCCTCCACCTCGACCCCACGGCTGGTGGTCCTTCATGTCGGCCTCCAGCTGGGCGTCGTAGCGCTCCCTCTCCTCCTGCTGCACGCGGCGCTGCTCCTGCTGCTCCTGGATCTGCAGGACACCATGTTGCTAGGTTACACATCCTCGGATGACATATCGGAATAGCATCTTCTCCTGCTTTTTATATCTCCAATGAGGGAATCCTTTCATTCTCAGACAAATAAGAAGTCCAGACATAAATGAGGAATACCTTCACACCGCGATCACGTGGCATCATTAACAAAACCTGTATCTTTTATTTTTAGCTCTAATTCCAGTATCTTTTTCTTCCTGGGAACCAAAATATGACGTCAGATATTTCACCCAACTATGGCGTCTGCACTACAGAAGATAGAAACTCTTAAAATGTTGTTTCAGCCTGACTTCGATCGAGATGCTTCTCAGGCCAACAGTCAAATCTCTCCAGTAGAAAGATACGGCATCTTCATACCGAACAGAGGCAAGTTATAAGTACCTAAAACATTCTAATAGAGGGGCCACGCAAAAGTAAGAGGGACCTTCAAACTGACGTGAGCCTACAGTGACGGTGGGAGCAGAGAGGAGGAGAAGGATGGAGGACTACGTGGGACTGAGGAGGTGCTGGGATACCAGGTCTGCATCGGGGAGGAGATCTCACAACAGGTCTACAGCCGTCTCTAACGCTACCTTTTTAACCGTTACCTTGTCGTAAAGCTCGCTGCTCCCTCTCCAGGTAGCTTCCTGCCAACATACCAAACTAGGATAAGGTCAAAGTTCAAGGGTACGTCAGTTTGGGTTAAATCCATCAAGGTTCAGCGGTTTAGGCTCAGCCTGCCAGGAATGTGATTATGATGATTAGATGACATCATCAGGACCTTCCGGGTATCGGTCTAGTGGACGGTGACTCGGTTCCACCTACCTGTTGTTTCAAAGCCTCCCTGTAGCTGGAGACCCTCTCCCTGGTGGATCTGGATCTGTCTGCAGGGAAAACCCCCACCAGCGAGTCCAAGGTCCCATTGGTGGGTCTGTGGGGAGAGATGCACCGTCACTACACTCACACTCTACACTCTTCAGTCGGTCATCAAACGCTGATGAATGAGATCCAGGGGAGATGTTTACTGGGGCGGAGGCTCGGGGAAGCTGCTCCCGCTGTGAGGAGGGCTGTGGTGACCAAACCGGCTGGGCGGAGCAGCACCCCCCGCTGGTAGGTTCCAGTAGGACATGGGAAGGCCGGCACCAGGAACAGTCAGGTGACCATCTGGACGGGAAACATTTAAAAACACACGTTACAGCGATGGCGATGAAGAATGTGATCCGTAAACCAGAAACCGGAGACCGGGACTTACAGTAGGCCATGTTTGGGTCCAGCAGGTTCCTGGTGCCGTAGTAGTGATGGGGGTCTCCATACGGGGTCCGGTAGGCTTCACTGAGGGCCGAAGGAGGATGAGGAGGAGGAAGCACCGGGATTCTGGAGGACATGAAATAATCAATGGCTTTATGGATCACAGCGTGTCATTAACACATGTCAAACTGGGCTGCAGGTCCTCCTTCACCCCGGTTTAAATGAGGGGTTGTGTGTCGGGTACCTGGGAGTGTCCAGGGCTCTGGGGAAGGAGGGCCCAGCAGGCTGGCTGCTGGGGGTCAGACCTCTCCCCCCCAGGCTCAGAGCCGAGCTGTACTCCAGCAGAGGGGACTGGAAGGCCACGTGGGGGTGCTCAGGAGGAGGCGTCTCCCGGTCTCGGACGCCCCTCTTCACGTTATTGGGGAGACCTCTGGACCAGGTCTCAGCGTCTCCTGCTGCTGAAGGACCCGGAACCTGCTGATGCCGTCCTCTCCTGCTCAGACCAAACTGTCTGATCCGGTCCGGCTGGTTTACGGATGGAGACAAACAGTGAGACATGAGTGTGTGCAGCAGGTAGATGGAGCTGGAGGGTCAAACACTCTAGATGGGATTTATATCTGGGAGTTCATCTGAAACTAAATCACAGCCGGTTGCCGGTTGCCTGCTGACCCGTTTCTCCGGATCATTCGCTCCCGTTGCAGCAACTTTCAGCTCCAAATCTTTCTCCCTGCAACAAGGACACACAACAGCTGTTTTACTGATGGAGTCACACACTAACAAGCATTCAGCATGTGAGGCCTCAGACATTGTTGGGGTTTTATTGGGGTTTAGTGGAGCAGCACCTCCTCCTGTTCCTGTGCTGCTCAGCGATCTGCTCCTCCAGCTCCTTCCTGTAGCGCTCCTTCTTCCTCTGCCGGGCGTCTTCGGTGTCGACGGCCCCTGGAAACACGGAGCGACAGTAAAGTAGCCGCCATCCTTCGTAGAGGTTTGGTGAGAGTCTGTCTGGTATTCATCACAGTTAGAATCGTAAAGGGGAGTTCACCTATGATGAGGCCAGTAGAGAACTCCATGTTCCTGGTCAGTGCACCCGATCCCCTGCCGACTAGATTCTCCCTCTTTTCCCTGAGAAAAGCCAAACAGGTGAATAAGATGAACAACATCTCTCATGATCTCAACATATGTGCAGAAACATACCTGCCATCGCTCTTACTGGCTCGCCTCTTCTCGTACCCGGCCTCCACGCCTACATGTCTGCGCCTCCTTCCTTCCATCACTTCCAGCTCCTTGAAGTACTCCTCCTCCTCTTCCTCCTCCTCCTCCTCGTCCCCCGTCTTCCCCAGCCGGTCACAATGCCTGGGAAGTAGCTGCTCCTCCTCCTCGTCCTCGTCGGGACGGAGGGTCCTAACCCCAGCGAGGGGCAGAGCCCTGTGGGACGCCCTGCTGTCGTCCGTTAGAGTGGCTGCATCCCTGCGTGAGGGGGGGCGCTGCTTGGGGATGACGCCTGCATGGTTGTCAAGGAGTCGTTGCTACGGGAAACGTGATCGTAGGAGGTAAAAAAAAAAAGGTGTGACAATAATCAGCTCCACGGCAACCATTATAAGCACAAATCAAGACTTCTATGTAAAATCAGTGGTTCTGATGCTGGTTTATTGATAGCATCACCACGACGGTCACCTGAGCCACGTAGCGCCGGTAGTCCATACGGAGCTCCTGCTGCAGCCGCTGCTTCTTCCTGTCGTACTCCACGCCGAGCGGTAGACCCACGCTGCTACTGTCCTCTGACAGAAACACACAGCAATGTTTGATAGGGACTCAAACAGCAACACACTCGTCTGTTATGTAATGAGGGTTTAAAGGGGGAGAGGACTGCACCTTTGTCCGGGGCTGCAGACTTGGGAGGGATGTTCTCCTTAACGGTGGACTCGTAGGCTCGGCGGGGTTTGGCCTATCAGTCAAACACAGAGCGTCATGCATCAACAGATAGCCACGATGGGGTTAGAGGAGAAACTGTATTTGTATAGCAGCTTTCACACACCACGGAAATGCAAAGTGCTTCACAGGGCAATAAGAGAATACAGTAAAACTATTTACAACTAAAGTGCAATAGAAAAAAAATAGGGGAATGAGAACTGGAAGTTTATTCCAGATATGAGAAGAAACCCTCCATGCTTCCTTCTGACCCCGGGAACAGGAAGCAGACCAGCACCTGAAGACCAGAGGGGTCTGGCGGGTTCGTAAGCAGTCCATGCTGGGACATGAATTATTTAATTCATGTGATATATTTGAGGTGATAGGAAGTAGTTTTTGTAAATTTCGTGATGCATTTCAAGAAGGAGATTCATATCTACTTTAATCATACTTTAATCATATCCAGGAGGGGCCAAACAAAGAGTCAAATGAGTGAATACATATTTATTCTCATCATAACGTATAAACAGTTTTTATTCCAAACACACCTTCATTTCCATGTACGGAAGGTCGAGCAGCAAACTGGCTTTATCCTCAGCCACTCTCGCCCTCCGCTCCCTGATGAAGTTCTCCAGCTCGTCATCCATCTCGCTTTGACGTCAAACCTGACTGAGATGAAATAAAAACATTAAAAAAAACTGTGCAAAGAGATCAGGCTGAAAAGTTAATACTTTTAATTATCTAGTGAGAACTAATGAAGGGGTTTTCAACTGCAGGTGACTCATCTGTTCCTCCTCTCTCTAATGACTAAAATTAATAATGAACTAATTCAAAATCACCTGCAAGATGGAATGAGCATTACATTTTTTAATTGCGTTGTCTAGGTGCCGTGAAGGCAGCATCATGACCACACACATCGTCACTTTAACGGTCGCTAACGTTACTGTCCCTTTAAGGAATCCGTTGTCAGGCAACCACAATGAAACACGAAAGCGTCACATCCCTGTGAATAGCATCGACCCGCGTATTTAGCTTAGCGGCTATCATAACAACCGCTGATCGGCGTTGCTAGGAAGAAAATACGTTACGTCTTACGAGTTCGCGTAGAATGAGTGCTGGGTTATCGTAAAGCGTGTATTAGCTAGCTCGTTAGCTTCAACTGAAGGACACGCAAAGCCAAAGTAACGCGTTTAAACAACGACACAAACATTTGGGAAAGCTAACCTTAGCTAATGACTAGCCTCGTCCGGCTAGCGTGAGCTTTCTACGGTAACTACGGTAGCGTATTATTGTCGTTACCGACAAACACAACCTACCATTGAGGCGACGTAGTAATATGACGTTTACCGGATAAGGCGACGGTCGCTAGCTTGCGAGTACTGGCGCTGCCTTGGTCCTCCTCTTCGAGCCCGACATCACTAGCACGTCTTTAATGGCTTAAGGTTGTAGTTCCGGTTTGGAGTGTCAAAATAAAAGTCCACCAGCCAACCTCCTGTAACAGCTGTGCATCTCAGCTCAAATCATTTGATGTGATCTCATTATTATTATCAGTTTTGGGGGGATTTATTAATTTTTATTTTCCACTGGTGTATATCATGTTTATTTACTTAATTATTTTATTTCTCAGTTAATGGGAAGAGTACTCTGGTTGTTATTTTATTTTTTTGTTTTATGTATTTATTTATTTTTCATTATATGTTGGTGTATATTCTATATGTTCTTTTCTTTTTATTTCGTTAATGGGAAGAAAACTGGTTCACACTCCATCATAGTAGGTGGCGGTAATGCACATTTAGCGATAGTTGCCACCCGCCATTAAACAAGAAGAACAGCATATGCAGTTTACTGCATTTCCATCCATCCATTGTCTACTTATCCTGTATTCAGGACAGTGGGCGAAGGCAGGGTTCACCTGGACAGGTAACAAGTCCATCAGAGGGCTGGCATGTAGAGATAGACAACCATTAACACTCACATTCATTCACACCTACAGGGCATATAGAGTCATCAATGAAACATCAATGAAAAAAAACTGTGGGAGGAAGCCGGAGAACCCAGAGAGAACCAACGTGCCCCACAGCAGGAACCCGAACCTGAGCCAGGAATCGAACACGGGACCCTCTCACTGTGAGTGCTACCCACTACACCAGCCTAGTTTACTGTTTCACCACAGAATAATTATACGGAAACTTACCATCATTCATCTTACACCGGAGCAGTTACAAATACTCCAACACAGATTAAATCCTTCTTGATTAATATATTTGTTTCCTACCTTTCTCCTACACACAATACATAATATGCTTTTACTTTGAAGGCAGAGTGCTACACTTCCTCTCATTTGACTCTAACTTAACATGGCATGGCTCAGCTGTGTGGCATCGCTCATTACTGAGGTGTGTGTGTGTGTGTGTGTGTGTGTGTGTGTGTGTGTGTGTGTGTGTGTGTGTGTGTATTTATTAAGTCAAGGAATGGTTCAATTAAAATATGATTTTTTTTGTCACCCAATAACTTTGGACAATCTATATCAATACTATCTATATTTTATATTTACAATATTTATATTCATTTTGAGTAAAGACCATTTTTAAAAATAAAAGAAAGCCACTTCCACTTTTTGTTTGCAATTTATTGCTTATATAAACGCTCTCTAAACAATTTTTGGTAAAAATAAAATCTATCAATAATAATCATAAATAAAATAATCACAATGACTTTTACATGACATTATATTGCACAATTATACGCCTTACCAAGAATTACATGACACAAGTGTTGCTCAGGTTGTGTGTAGTAGGAATGTTCAGAGGTCTGTAGGCAATGACACACTTCGCCTCTAGAGGGCGACAGAGAATCTGAACTTAAACTCATCTTGCTGCATTTTAATCAAGATCTTTTTCATCCCTAAAATCTGATCCAGTTGTTTATTTCTTTCCGTCTCTACTTGTAGTCTAGAGACCGCCACGATTTACACGGGAACAGAGATTTGCTGTGGTACAGATCTGATGTTTCAGTGCTATTAAAAAAAAACCAAACTGCAGCCATGGCTCACATGATGTCAAAAATACAATTTGTTCTTGTGTGAAAATGTGGACTTCCAGGTACAAACGTTCATCCGTCTCGTTGGCCCGAACAGGAAGAAGTCAGACTCCCATGTTGGTCTCTGCCCGTTCAGACAGACACGTTTAGATCTGTGCCACAACAAAGTCAAACCCCCCCCCCCCTCAGTCCGGCGTCGGCCCAGCCTCTCATCGGTTCACGTCTACCAACAGAGTCTCAGCTCCGACCAACACAACTGCATTGAGCCAAAAAAAAGGCCGTCTCCCTGTCTAGTTGGCAGTTTGTGATTGGTCCGCTCCAGAAGAAGGCCTAAAAAGATCCAAAGACTCTGTTTGTGATGAGAGTGTGTGTGTGTGTGTGTGTGTGTGTGTGTGTGTGATCAGATGTTGTCCACCTCGGCGCTGAGTTCAGGGCACACTTCCTTCAGCAGCATTTCCATCAGCACCTGACGGAGACAGTGAGAGGAAATTAAATTAAACTACACACACATCAAATCCTTTTCTGTGACCAACATTTAAGTCTGAAGTACTTTGTGTTCTTACGTAGAGCAGATGTCTGTTGGCACTCGCCTCCTGCAGAGCGTTGAAGATCTTGATGATTCCGTAGCGGGCGTTCTGCTGGCCGACCAGCTTCTCCAGTGCGTCTGGAACCAAAGAGAAGAGGTCAGACGCGTTGTACGACTTCCATAAAACCTCTGGATGGTTTCCCGCGCCCACGTACCTGGGATGTTGTCCAGCAGCTTCTGCTGAGCCCGCTCCTTGGTTTCGCTGCGTTCGGCGTCGGTTCGCACCTTGACGTGCGGCGCCAGCTTCCCGTCGGGCCAGAAGGCGTCCCTGAACACGCTGATGTAACACACCGACATCTGCTCACAGAAGATCCAGTTCACCGTGTCCCGGATCTGTCTGGCAGAGGGGTCAGGAAACAGACCATTATTCTCCATATTATCCCCATAATCATAAAAAAAACTCTTAAGATGGAATCACATGACATTCTGTTCAGCCTGTTTTAGTTAAAAACAGGTCAAATAAATGATTGATAAATCAAATCAATAAAGGTCTGATTGGAACTAATGATGCAATAGTTGTCATTGTTAGAGGTTTAGATGTTTTGCCTCCTTGCTGAAACTTACTTGTTGATAGTTCGCCCAAATGTGACCTGGACTAGTGCAATAAGAGTCTTCCTCACCCACTTAAACACTGAGGAGGGAGGCAGACAGGCAGGCAGACAGACAGGCAGACAATGAGAGAAGGAAACAGATCAGATGAATTCACTCAGAGCTAAAACCATTCATATCTAGTTTCTGATATCCGTTTTATTGAATACGGATGTTAAAACGGTGTTCTGCTCACTTCCTCTGAGTTCAAAGATCTCCCCGATGAGCATGAAGCAGGGTTCGGCCAGAGGGTCTCTCCTCCCGTCCACCTCGTCTCCGTAGTCCGACAAGTCGCTGTCGTCGTCGGCCTCCTCCTACAAACGCCATCACACGCAGCACACGCCATCCAATGAGACGAGGCTTCACTCGACCAGTTTAATCAATCAGAAGTTCACTCAAATTCACTACAGAATCATACGCCAGGTACATTTAGTGTGAAACCGCCTGAAATCCAGAGAATTGTTCTCCAAAGACGGTCTGGTTCCTGTGGTGCGCCCTCTAGAGGAAGTGTGAGGAACACGCGTACTTGAGACAGTCCACAAGTTCCATTCACTTTAAAGAGGACCTTAACTGCTGCTTCTCCTTTAATGTGTCCATAGTGTTTGTTGTGCATGTAAAAGGTCTCCAGAGTGAAATACACGTATGAACCAGGAGTCATGGAGTACCTCAGTGTGGGAGAAGAAGTCTCCAGGCAGCCGCTCCAGGAAGGAGGCCAGAGAGAACGAGGATTTCTTCTGGATTGACATCACCTTCAAGCATCGAACAAGACACCATCATCACTACACATCTCTTTGCATAGATACATACATGACAAATACAACAGACCGGGACCCAACCGTTATTTATAAAGGAGTTTGCAGAGGAACGAAGAGCAGCTGAATAAATGACGAAGAGGACTTTGTTCATACGGCTCACTTTGATCCGGCTGCTGCTGCAGCAGATGTTCTGCTTCTGTGTTAGACGTTTGTCAGACTTCTAACAGTGAAGCATTGGCAGCCTCCACTTGTCTGGGTAGTCAGTATGAGTAATAGAGGTAGGAGTATGAGGTATTAGTATAAGGTATAAGTATGAGTAATAGAGGTATGAGTATGAGGTATTAGTATAAGGTATAAGTATGAGTAATAGAGGTAGGAGTATAAGGTAAACGTATGAGTAATAGAGGTATGAGTATAAGGTAAAAGTATGAGTAATAGAGGTATGAGTATGAGGTATTAGTATAAGGTATAAGTATGAGTAATAGAGGTATGAGTATAAGGTAAAAGTATGAGTAATAGAGGTATGAGTATAAGGTAAAAGTATGAGTAATAGAGGTATGAGTATGAGGTATTAGTATAAGGTATAAGTATGAGTAATAGAGGTATGAGTATAAGGTAAAAGTATGAGTAATAGAGGTATGAGTATAAGGTATAAGTATGAGTAATAGAGGTATGAGTATAAGGTATAAGTATGAGTAGTAGAGGTATGAGTATGAGGTATTAGTATAAGGTATAAGTATGAGGGAGAGTTACCTTGAGGTGCTCTGGAGACGGGCTGAGGAACGCATAGAGAGCCTCCGACTGGCACAACCGCTCATCTGTCAGCAGACGCTGCACACACACACACACACACACACACACACACAGAGAGACACACACACACACACACACAGAGACATACACACACACACACACACACACACACACACACACACAGAGACACACACACACACAGAGACACACACACACACAGAGAGAGACACACACACACACAGAGACATACACACACACACACACAGAGACACACACACACACACAGAGACATACACACACACACACACACACACACACACAGACATACACACACACACACACACACACACACACACACACACACACAGAGAGACACACACACACACACACACACACACACACACACACACACACACACACACACACAGACACACACACACAGACACACACACACACACACACACACACACACACACACACACCCCATGTGTTTCAGAACAACGTGATCCTCTGGTGAGCAGTAACACGTGCGTGTGAGGCGTGCGTGTTTACCTGGAGGAAGGCATTGAGCTGAGTTTTGCTCTTGTCTAAGAACTTCTGGTCGATGGATTTGAAGGGAAGTTTGCTGAGCGATGGTAACTGGAGCTTCTTCAGCGACGGGAAACACTGAGGGAGAAGACAGATCTCTGCTTACTGGGGTGCAGGAATGAAAAGCTGGTACATACGGGTGTGTCGCCGTCGTTACCTCGGTGAGTTTACGGTGCAACATCTGGAACTCGGTGAGTTTCCTCTGGACGCTCCAGCGACTGTTGGCCGCCTCCTCCCCTTCTGAGAGGCTGACACACACACTGTAACAGGCTGCTGTCTCCCCACCCTCCTCTGTAGCCTGGGGACACACACACACACACACACACACGTTTACATGGCTACACACTTAACATCAGCTTGACTTGACAGTTTGACTCATATACACGAATATATTTCTGCTTCTTTAGAGGTGCATGTTTCTGCTGTTAATGAGGTCTCTCTTATATTTATATTTACATTTAGGGCATTTAGCAGTGCAAGCCTCGGTGCTCAGATTCTATTCATCGACTTTCTAAATGTCTGCATATAGAAAAACAAAGCACCATAATCTGACCCATTGCAGATTCAGAATCACATATGAAAGCGTCAGGAATCAGAATTGGATCTAATGTCTTTAATGCGTGATCAAAGTAAATGCAGCAACAGAGAGGACAGAATACTGATCTACCTCTGCAGTAGTGATGGCTGCCCTCCAGTGGCCGAGGTTCTCACACCACCAGTCCGTCCTGCTGATGTGCTGCTGGAGTTCACCGTGTTCCTTCTCCATGGCACCGATCTCCTCTTTTAGTTTGCTCACAATCTGCCCACGCACACAGAGTACACGTTTAACTGGAGTCAAAGCAGTTCAATGAAGCAGTGACATTAAGGAGGGTTTAAACCTCGAGTGTTGTGGTATTCCTTAGATTAAGAGTTTTCAAAATGACTAAGAAAATAAAATATTACACAACTAGAAAGCACAGAGATATATGAATAACATTGCAAAGCCGTGGGAATAAGTATACACTTATTTAATCTCCATAATTCGTCATAAAACGTCTGTTATACACATATTTTATTTAATGGTTTTAGTCAGTGTGCGAGTTATACCACGGTGTCCGGGGGAGCCGGGGCTGGGGGCGGGCGATCTTTTTTTTTTTTGGAGGGGGGGCAAGGTTTAAATGCTGATCCTGTCATTAATAGCAACAGCATATGCCTATTATAAAGAGAAAATCCGTTGCACCCACACCATAGGTCTATGTACAATATTTACATGAAACACCCCGATCGATCATCATCACATCATACATCACAGCTGTACACAGAGCCAAACACGCGATAAGAGCAGCCAGCGGCACCGACCATGAACCAGTGTGCGAGTTATACCACGGTGTCCGGTGCAGGCAGCGCCCCCACGCTTCAAGCGCCTCCGACGTGCAAGCAGGCAACACTTTTTTCATGAATCACGAACTAAAAATACAATTTTATTTCTCTTATTTTACACCTTTGAGGGAAAACCATGGCCAAAATATAATTAATTTGGCAATCATATCAATATTTTAGAGCTCCCCCCAAATTTCACAAATCATGTTTCCAGGGGAGCTCAGGTGGCCACCAGGGGAGCCATGGCTCCCCCTGCTCCCCCGTAACTCGCACCCTGGTTTTAGTTTATTCTTTATCATTAAATGATGTTTTTTTAAACCAAAATCATTATTATTTTTTACTTTACTAAACAAGCATCTTACAAAATAAATGTTTTTTCTCATGTATTCCTTTCAGATATTATTAGTTTCTTGCATATTTATAAATTTTATCCAAACTCTAAAATCAGTCAGAATTTGAAATAAATAAATAACAATAATAATTCACATTACATAGATAAGAAGTAATGAAGAAGAGTGAGTAAATGGGTTTTATTATTAGATTAACATCTTCTGTTCGTTACCTTTTTGTCAGGTTTGGGAGCGTTCTGGATGGAGCCCAGCGCCTGCCGCTTGTACTCCAGTTTGTCGTAGAGTAGGCGGAGCTTGGTGGCGGCGTAGCTGGCCTGCTCGTTGATGCGTTTACTGCCTTCGTCGCCCGACTCCTCTCCCGCATCCAGACCCGGGCACTACACAGGCAACGCAGAGATGTATTAAACATGGAAGAGCATGGGGGGAAAGACGTACAACGTTGTTTATATATCTGACCCCTTCTTCCTCCTTTTCCTCGGCGCTGCACTGTGATTGGCTGTGCTGCTCGTCACGTCTGATCAGCCTATCGTAGTGGTCAGAGACCAGGAAGGAGGGGTAGTATCGCTCTCTCATCGTCTCCGCCACCTAGAGGACGTAGAGAGCCAACGCTTCATTTAGATCATTCACAGGAACGTCATCAGGCGACTCCGATCAGGAAGTCAGTCAGTTACAGTCAGTTACCTCAGCTAAGTCAGATTCAAGACCTTTCCAAGCATTTCAAGGTGCATCTCCATGCTTTTCCAGCCCCTTCCAGCTGTGGTAAACTCCATCTTTGTACCAATCCAATGGTCAGTATTCAGTCTACTTATTCTGTCACTTGTTCATCACATTAAATGAGATGTTATTGTCCTCTAAACAACCAACATGATGTTTGGAGACAGCTTTTTACAGAAGGACCACAAATGAAAGGAAAACTAATTCCACTAACAGATCCACAGAAATATAATCACCAACTATTTTCATCATCTGTTCATCATCAAAAGTCATTTTTCATAAAGAAATGTCACAAAATGCTGTTTTCAGTCCCTCAGATATGGAGATCTTCTTTCCTCTGTTCTATCATAGATGTCATCACATACAACACACATTTATAGACCTTTAGTCTACATCCAAGCACTTTTCAAACCTTGAAACCCTGTTACCTGTTCTTGTAGCCTCACAAAGACTTGTGTTCCTCGGTTCCCCACCAGACTCTGCTGGATCTCCTTCAGGAGGAACTTCTCCACCGGGATCTCCCGGCTCTCCACAAAGAACTTCTGGTAGATCTCCCCGACGATCTGGGGCACTTCGTTCTGTACGGCACACAGTAGAAGGAAGGAAATGCTCACTCATCACTATTTGACTTCCCCCTGAAGCCTCGGTGCTTATTAGCAGCGTTGGAGTCACCTTGTTGGCAGTTTTCAGCGTTTCCACCAGCTCCCAGAAGCTGATCAGAGCTCTCTTATCAACTCGCTCCATGTAAACTCTGAAATGCTCCCTGTAACCGGGGTTACACATGATGTCATCAAACTGGAGAATCTGGATGTGGGGGAGAGAATGTCTTTAATCCTGAGCACCCCCAAAATAAAAAATACACAGGATTTCCTCTTTTAGTGGCTGAGTGTTGGAGATATCGGCCGTACAGACGCCGGCTTTCTCTCAGATAAAATGGAACTACACGACAAAAGAGAAAACATTTGCAACGCTGAGAAATAACGACCCTGTTACTGGAGATGATCCTTCCAGCTCACCCAGCGAGCTGATGGATGCCATTACTGTTTACATCTCATCCCTGAGTGGAGTCATTTCTGCAAACAGACATGGCTGTTGTATTTTTATAGTCCCATTATAGCAGAGAGAAGACAGACGTCTCCAAACACTCAGCAACTCCCACAACAATCTAGATTGATAAATACAGGCTTCCTACACCTTTTCCACAGTCACATTCAAGCACTTTTCAAGCATTTCAAGGTGCATTTCCATGCTTCTCTGCTTTATATCACATAGAACAGACATTTCAAGCACTTTCAAGCACTTTTTTCTACAATTCAAGTGTTTTCAAGTGGTTTCCAGCACCCGTACCAACCCTGTAAATAGCTCTACAGCGTAGAAGAACAACATATTCCGATTTTTAATTATTCAGCATCTTCTTTTCAACCAAAGTGGATTCGTCGGCCTCATACGAGTCTTACCTTCTGACTTTGAGGCTCATCGCTGTCATCGGCCCCTCCTTCCTCGTTGTTCTCGTAGTTTGGTCCACCGAGGAGACGTATGCGTTTCTCACATTGTTTCTTAGCAACGGTCAGCTGATTGATGTAGCGTTTCATGTCTCTGGCCCTCAGCAGGTCTGCCTTCATGGCCGCCGACTCTTTCCCTTTTCGCTCTGGGAGAGACAGACAGCCAGGTTGAAAGAAAAGTGTGATCCACATAATACACAATAAACTATTTCCTGTCAATCAGCAGGTAAGCCCCGCCCCCGAAAGCATCCCCTGCTTTCTGGTCTGGTGGACTCTAAATGGACCATAATGTACTAAATGAACATCATGCTGGATTGAAGAAGACTTGAAACTAAAGATTGAGACCATAAACTCATGTTTACAATGTTTACTGAGATAATACATCAAGAGAGAAGTAGGACCATTAGAAAGCTTGAAAACTGTATTTTTGTCCATCATTTCGGCCTTCCTGTCATATCAGCAGGTGTTTCTGTACCTTTCTGCTTCTTGAGCTGCGGGAGGCTGCTGATGGTGGTGGCATGAATAATCTCCACCACTATCTGATACCTACAAACAGAGACAGACATTTAACATCGGACGTTGGAATCAAGCCATAAAAACAAACTGAATAATAACAATAACATAGTAATACAGCACGGATGGAGGCAACTCAGTTTACCTTTACAGAGTCAAATACATCAAGATGATTCCCTATCGGACCAGTGTTTCTCAAACCAACAAGATAAAACTATATCATGTCCAGCAGCCCTCGTTTAGGTCTAGTACATTGCCATAGAGACAGTCTGTTCCCATGGTAACCCCACAGCGGCAAATGGGCTGGGGTTTAATACTGTCTGGTTAACACGTTTGTGTGTACTCGTGTGTATATATATATATATGCTGGTGTGGCTCATTTAAAGGAAGACAATGTACGTATATGTATGTACAGTATACAGTATACAGTATATATATATATATATATATATATATATATATGTGTGTGTGGGTCAGTGTGTGTGTGTGTGTGTGTTTCTCGTGTCTTGCCTGAGTTGTTTGAGGAAATTGACATCGGCAGAAGTTGAGATCAGTTTGATGAAGTCTTCGTAGGAGGCAGCGTAGGTGTAGGCTTTCTTCTGCTGCTCGGCCTGCTGCTCCCTCTGCTCCAGCTGAGACAACAGCATCCTGTTGATGGAGTCTGGGTCGCTGAGCACTTCCACCAAAGGCTTCAACACTGGAGATCACAGACGCACATCAGCACAGATGTAGAAAACGGCACGCATAAAGGGGGAATTAAAATCGACCAAACGCTGTTAATAGAGTCTGAATGACTGCTTCTAGGAAACCCCGTTAAGTTCAGACATTCACGGAGAAATTCAAGGTGTGAATGCTGGATGCTCAGAAGCTGAATTGCTTCACCACATCATTTCTGTCATGGATTGACTATGTTGTAGTTTGGGGTGTTTTCTTGCCTCTTCACTGTCTCTTTTATTTATTTTCCTGTTAAGAAAGGATTTATAGGGGAGTTTTTCCTGATTTGTTGGAGTATCCTGGGACCGAGGATGTTTTACGACTGTAAAGTCTTCTGAGGCAGATGTGTGATTCAGGGCTCTATAAATAAAAATGTAATAGAATGTTAAAATCAAGACAGACAGCCGGTACCTTTGGTAGTGATGACTTCTGTGAGGCAGCAGCGTAGTGTATGTGACTTGGCATCCTTTTGTGGAAGAAGACATAGCAGCAGGATCCTGGCGACGCAGCGGAGGAAGGTCAGCTCAGAGTCTGGACTGACCAAACAGGGATGGAGAGGAAACGGCCGAGTGCACTCCTCCGGTCTGCAAACACACACCAAAGAGATGTGAGTGTGAACAGAAAGAGACGAGAGGGTCGGACACAGTTATTCCTGCTTCAGCTGTGTCGTTCCACTGTCTTTGCTGTTAAACCTGACTGAACCGGACACGCCGGCGCCGCTACATCACTCCTACAAACTATTGGAGCTGAGGGAGGCCAGACTTCTCTGTACTTCTCTAATCACCAGTCTGACTTATCATGAAAACAGTGCATGTGTGAATCATTGCTGCTGTCTGGAGGAAAAAAAAGGAAGTGAATGTGGAGGATTTGATTGTTTTGTGCGCGGCACTAAATTGCCATAATTTCACCCCGTCTGCCTCCAGAAAATTACAGTGGTGGGTACAAAGAGTGCTGGGGGTGGGGAACTTTCCATTAATCAATCAAAGCTAATAGATCCTGTTAAGCAACGGTGAGTCAGCAAACTGAGAAGTGGAGAACAAATTATTTCACTGTGCTGAACACCTTGTGTCCTCCAGAGTTACGACTTTCATCCTGGAGTGTGAGAGTGTGTGTGTGTGTGTGTGTGTACCTTGCAGACGCAGCCTTGAGGTCGGTGAAGTGTGTGTGCAGGATCCGGATGGTGTCGTAGCACACCACGTTAACGAGGTCGATGTCGGCGAGCCGGGATCTCATCTGGCCAATCATCTGCCACCAGTCCTCGGACAGCATGGAGTACAGCTGGCCCTCGTCGTGGCTCAGAGGGACGTACCAGGACAGGATGTAGTCCCTGTAGGCGTAGTCGAACACTGGGGGGGAGAAGGAGGGTTGGGAGGTGGACTGGTTTCATCAACTTACACATTCTCATAAACACACACATACGCTCACGAAGACGAGGGCAGAAGAACATGTGGAATATTTCATCTTTGAATATTTAGTATATTTCTCTCTCTTATAAGGATGGGTGAGAAAGAAAAGAACAGATGTGTATATTAGCTCGATATAAGAGGAACTACGTGTGTAGTAACTTCTTCTTCTTCCTCTTCTTCTAAGGTAAATGTCTTGCGATTCATTCTAGTTAGTCACCTCCTGGGAATTAAGAAGCGTTGTCAGCTTTCACTTTCTTCAGAAGACGTTAATTCCCGGAGGTGACTCTGAATGACTCACATGACATTTACATTATGGGACAAAACACATGTAGGTCTGTGCCTCATTGTTATTCTTATTTGGAGCTAATCAACATACGTTTTTTTGTATATTTTATATCTGTACTTATCCTTAAGAAGAGAGAGAAATATACTTTTTTTTAAATCTTTGCACAAATATTCGACTTTTTCTTTGCACATTTCATGTACTAACATGTGTTATACTTGGTTTCACTTCACCAAAAAATGCATGTGAGCACCGGGGCAGAAAGTACCGTGCAACCGTCTATTTTCTATCTGTGCAGCTTCTCCTGCAGACATGGTGCAGGTGCTGGAGGAGACCCTGATCAGTGTCCATCACAGACACACAAAGAAACCTCAGCACAACGATAGCAGCTTAAACAGGAAGCAAATGTGCTGCACAGAGAGTATTCCACACGGCATGTTACATTTCAATGTTAATGCCGTTATGACTGCATACTGATAAATGGGGGGTTTAGCTCAGGAGGTAGAGCGGGTTGGCTGGCAACCGCAAGATTGTCGGTTCGATCCCCGGCTCCTCCTAGCTGAGTGCCTGGTGTCCCTGAGCAAGACACCTCACCCGAATTGCTCCTGACGAGCTGGCTGTCGCCCTGCGTGGTTGACTCCGCCGTCGGTGTGTGAATGTGTGAGTGAATGGGTGAATGTCAGTCATTACTGTAAAGCGCTTTGGACAAAAGCGCTATATAAATGAGGCCATTTTATAACTGGAACTAATGCAGGCTTGCTTTGAAGGACAGTGTGGTACTCCCCCCCTCTTTGAATCAGAACTTAAGTAGAACTCCATGAAATAAGTGACTCAAATCAATTTTTCCTCTGACCCTTTCAGGAAAGGAACCATATTTTCGTCTTGCAGCTGCGACTACTGGAAGAGATCCTCACATCTGTGCACGGATCGCCAAAGAGCCGACGCAGTGGACGGCGTGGTATCGCACGTGACACGAGGGTTATAGCATGATCTGATCCATAAAGGAGTCTATGGACAGGATGCCACCAATTTATACTGTCTTTCCCCAAAGCCATAAATTAAAAACCAGGTCAGCTTTCCACTGGTCCTTGATGTGTGTTTTTTTATTTAAGCAGGAAAAATGTCTCATTGAGATTAAAAATCTCTTTTACAAGAGAGTCCTGGTCCTGGTGTTGGATTTCAGTCAGGTGAAGTGGTGCCTCTATTATCTGCAGTTGAGAGTGCATTTGTCTGTATGAGTCCTGTGATCTGTCGAGTGTGTAGCCTCCAGCCAGCGTTTCCATAAAAAAGGCTCAGTGGTTTAGAAATGAGATGACTAAAACAGTGCATGGCTTAAAAGTCAACTTTAACTACAGGTTTAACTGCCGTGAGATCATTTCCATTGTTCCGCCACTGTTAAGTGTCAGAAAAATACCTTTTAATATGTGATTTTAATGGGTTTTCTTGTGTGCTCTTCTTAACAATCATAACAATCCCCTGATTAGGATCGCTCCCCCTGGGACAGCTAATGCCCTGAATGGAAGTGCTTCATTTAAATCCAAGAACTGAGCAGCAAAAACACCGTTTATCAAAAAGGAATCGGCACGGTGGGTCTCCACTGTGAACGCCGTCATGAACTCGCACCACGCTACGCCCCAAAAAGCCTTTCTAAACACCCACGGGAGCATATGCAAATACACACCCTTGTTGTAAATCCTGGTGCCATCTGTTACTTGGCAGCCATGTGTGTGTGTGTGTGTGTGTGTGTCAACAGGACCTTAAGACCAGGATGTTGCACTGCTGTAATCCAGTGTGAGCGGGAGGCATCACTGACACAATCAGAGCTCCATCAGTCAGCAGTTTTCTCAAAAACAGAAGTTTCTGCAGAAATGTTTCCTAACTTACAGAGTTTCGATTTAAACCCAACTGCCCTGATTTTGCATCAACAGTGTTTACAATGATTAAAAATGTAATTATTATGCGACTATACCCAGCTGCAACAACTGCAACAAGCATTGATGCCAGCAGCATATTTGATAGTGCAGGGCATTAAAAACACCATGTAATATCGTGATGTTTTTATCGTTTGATTTCTTTTAAGGCAAAGTAAGTGTAAGGTTATTAAATCATTTGTTTCCTTCTTCCTACAGTTTAAAATATATTATACAAGGAGGTGGATTCAGACGTTCAGAATGTCATTATTGTGATAGTGTGAGCAGTAATACAGTTATCAGTTAACAGTTATCACAGCGATTAGATCAAATATTAACTTACAGCTTGGCCTTAGTTTAGATATACAGAGGAACTCTGAGCGAGGGAACCTGGAAAGTCACTTGTTGACATGAAGGACCTCACCCACCTCGGTTAATGAGCCCCTTCTGTTTCTGATGTTTTGCTCCTTGTACGTATTAGTGTTTGTAAATGTATTTCCCAAAACAATAGAAACAAATTTATATATAAAAAAAGGAAAAGGTGATCCGTTACCTTCCTTCAGAGCTTTGTCCACATTGTGTGACACCACCACCCTCCTGCTCTGGCTCGACTCCTGAACCGGCACCAGGAAACGGGCCTGAAAAATAACAAAACATCACATCACAGACGGTGACAGCAGGAATATTCGGCAACATCAGGAGGAGAACTGTGCCTTATTACGCCAACATTGGAGCAAACAAGGCAGTGCAGATGTGCCGTAGCTTATGCAACGTGTCGGCCAGACAAATGCTTGTGACAATCCTCCTCCGCTGTCAACATCAATAAGTCGTCAGAGCACAGCGGCGAGTGCACACTGCTGAAAGGCAGCCGCTGGGTTGTGGCTGCCTATTAGAGGCAAGCCATCAGACCGTTGGAAAAGGGACAGCATCACTTTCCCTCGCAGAATAAATTGCTCTACGTCCGTGTCGGCATGTCTTGCGCGTGTCGAACGGAGTCTAAATCCAGCAGCATGACTCCACCTCATCTATTATAGAACGACACAGCGAGGATCCGGAGAAAAGATGAGCGAGAGGAGAAAGCTGGGAGGGAGAGGGGGAATAACTGAGGAGGGAAGAAGATGAAGCAGTTGAGAGGAGCAAAATAGAAGAGTTATGAAAAATTAATGAGAAATATCAACTACGTTAGGAGCCTGGGTCGATTATCCTGGTTATGATTCACAATGTTATCTTGATGATCACTAATAAAGAAAAACTAATATTTTTTTTACTGCGTCACAGATGAGACTTTCAATGAACAAATAATCTTAAATAAGATGATCATAAATCATAAGGTCTCCCTGCATAGATAAAGGATAAATAAAGTAAATATATATACATATATGAAATAGAGCCTGATTAAAAATACAGGATACATATTATAAATAAAATGAAAATACAAATGAATTATATGTATATTAATTGTATCCTGTATTAATTTCTATCTCTACCTTTATCACCAAAATCAACGTATTGTGAGTGTTTTCCCCCTAAATCCTACATCCCTTGTCTGTTTAGGATGTTTTCTGTGCAGAGTCAGGGTCGGATCATGTGACCCTAAGTGTACCAGTGAACCTCAAATTGCCCCAGAAAGCTAGTTCCTGTTGGATTAGATGAGATCCCGATGGGCAGGCGGCTCCTCCACCATCAGTGTATGAATGGGTGAATGTATGCAGTGCACGTTATTTGAAAAGTAGGAGACACCAGCATGCCTACCATGAGCTTGTTGAAGAACTCCTGCTGAACAGCTGACTGCCGTCTGTTCCTGCCGAAGCAGCTGACTTTGAGAGGACTCTTCCGGACCAGCAGAGCGAAACTCCCCGCCAGGAAGCACAGCAGGGCGAAGGACACATAGATGAACAGCTTCAAGAAGAAGGAGGTGAGGGTGAGGCCTCCCCATGCCAGCTGGAACACGACCGCCGCCACCACGCCCAGGCAGAACGCCGGGACGAACCGGAAAGAAGAGGAGGTGGTGGAGGTGGCAGACATGGACCCCTCTTCTCCCCCTCCTCCTCCTCCTCCGCCGGTGCTGCTACTCCCTCCGGCCAGCGGTGCGGTGGTAGTCGAGGGGTCGGGCATGCTGCTGCGACCCCCCCACCATCCATATATGAGTGTCACTACTAGCTAGGCGAGGCATCCCCCCCGCTCCGATGACATCTCCTCCTCCTCCTCCGAGCCGCGCCGCTTCGTCCTCCTCCTCCTCCGCGCTGCTAGCATCGGGCCCGGCCCCCGCCGACCGGCAGTCGCGAAGCCGGGCAACAGAGCAGGGACGCCGGGGGGGAGCGGTCGTCTCGGGATGGAGCTGCCGGGAAGCAGGCGGAGAGAGAGACAGCGAGAGGGAGACCCGGGGTGACGGGATAGATGTGGTTAGCAACATCCACAGTCACCTTGGAGACAGATAGGTGGAGGGAAGGGGGGGTAGCTTAGCGACTGTTGCTAACCAACCGGGCTAGCATGAAGCTGAGCTCAGACGCCGATATAACGCACTGTTAGCTGCTTTAAAACAACAACACAAACACACAACAGACGAGAATCGGCTGCTAACTACGAGCTGTGGTGTTTAACTACGGGACCAACCGGAACACCGACAGCTAGCTACGTTCGCTCGCTGAGTAATGTTAGCTTACTTACCTATCGTTTAAAAAAAAAAAAGGTGCGCGATAACAACACTACATTCTCGCTTTTCCTCTCTGGAAAGTAACTTCTCGCGAGGCTTTGCCAGCAGCGAATTAAACGTTTTGTTTTATGTATCAGCGTCTAAAAATCCCCCGAACAGATGGAAAAACACAAAAACAAGCAACTGTTATTTTGTCCTCCTCCTCGGGGCTCCAGCGGAGTGACAAATCTCTCCGAGCGTTGAAAGGCCCGTCAGCCAATCAGCGCGCGTGTTGACGGCGGAAGGCGCGCCTGTTTTATGGATCCAGACAGCCCGACAGACGGTGGGCGGACTTGGTTTTAACGTTGTTGTGGACGCGCTGGGTGGGAAAGCAGGGAGCGACAGGGCGGCTACGCGTTAACATCGAGCCACATCCCTCCCCGTTCCCTCTCACGACTGTTTTTAATGGTTTATGGCATAGTATTAATACAAAATCATGTTTTTCACTATTATTTTCACAGTAATGACAAATAATACGTTCATCTATAGTTTATAGGCTATAATAGGATTAACATGTATTTATTAAAATTTTTGTATATTCATGTTATTTCAATAAAATATAAATAAATATAATAAAAATAAATAAAAAGTTACGGACGACATCACATTGTGATCACATTGATTACTGATTAAGTACATACATTACATTTGATGTCATTATTTTAACCTTTTATATTGCTCATGCAAGAACATGATATAAAGCAATGGATGAGAGTAAATGTTTCCTTGTTTTATTCTGTGAATCATGGTTACAATACAAAGCTGGATGTAGTTCACAAACGACCTGTCAGTGTTACAGAGGATACAAAAACCCCAAACAGAATCCTTTTTATTTGGGTTTTTTCTTCCATATGAAACAACTCTATAAATGTGCATCGTTCATTCATGTATAAGTAAATAATAATAAATCAGTACGGAGCTCAGCGGCTCCTTGGATCTTATATATAATTGTATGAAAGAACAATTCCTGTTCTTGTTGCAGCCGTTTCAACGTGATAACGGCTCCAGACGCTGACATCAGATTTCCCTTTTCTCCACTAAAACAGGCAGCTGTGTTACTTCCCGTTACGATATTCATGTTTCTAAAACGGGCCAAAGATTTCACAAGTCAATTTTCTATAGTTACTCTAATGCTCCTTCGTTCTATCCATTCAAACTGAGAGCAAAGGAAGCAGCAACCCGAGCAGCACCCTTACTGGATCTGGATCCATGTGGATTCTGGTGTGAAGCTGCTTACAAAGTTAGTTTCTATAATTCAAGGTCAACTTTACAGCTAAATGTCATCTTAGTAGCTAACTAGCATTGGTAGCGTGGTAGTGACCTGTCAATCAGCAGGTAAGCCCCGCCCCCTAAAGCATCCCCTGCTTTCTGGTCTGGTGGACTCTAAATGGACCATAATGTACTAAATGAACATCATGCTGGATTGATTGAAACTAGAGATTGAGACCATAAACTCATGTTTACAATGTTTACTGAGATAATACATCAAGAGAGAAGTAGGACCATTTTCTCATAGACTTCATTACAACCAGAGAGGAGTCGCCCCCTGGTGGCCAGCAGAGAGAAGTAGGACCATTTTCTCATAGACTTCTATACAACCAGAGAGGAGTCGCCCCCTGGTGGCCAGCAGAGAGAAGTAGGACCATTTTCTCATAGACTTCTATACAACCAGAGAGGAGTCGCCCCCTGGTGGCCACCACAGAGAAGTAGGACCACTTTCTCATAGACTTCTAAACAACCAGAGAGGAGTCGCCCCCTGGTGGCCAGCAGAGAGAAGTAGGACCATTTTCTCATAGACTTCTATACAACCAGAGAGGAGTCGCCCCCTGGTGGCCAGCAGAGAGAAGTAGGACCATTTTCTCATAGACTTCTATACAACCAGAGAGGAGTCGCCCCCTGGTGGCCAGCAGAGAGAAGTAGGACCATTTTCTCATAGACTTCTATACAACCAGAGAGGAGTCGCCCCCTGGTGGCCAGCAGAGAGAAGTAGGACCATTTTCTCATAGACTTCTATACAACCAGAGAGGAGTCGCCCCCTGGTGGCCAGCAGAGAGAAGTAGGACCATTTTCTCATAGACTTCTATACAACCAGAGAGGAGTCGCCCCCTGGTGGCCAGCAGAGAGAAGTAGGACCATTTTCTAATAGACTTCTATACAACCAGAGAGGAGGATGACAATTTTAAGGCACTTCAGCCTCGGCTTCACTTTTCAGAACCGGAGTCTGCAGCCTGTATGAGATTTATGTAAGAGTGTGATTTTGAATTTTAAACATCATTTATAAACACTTGATACATGTTTGCTCTGTCTTGAGGTCTTTAAATCTGATCTAGGATCCACGATGAACGGCATTGGGGTCGTCTACGGGATCCATTTTGAAGTCGGTGGGACGCAGCTTCATGACGCTCGTCTTCAGGGAGTACCACCATCCTCTCCACGTGAACCAAACGATGCCGTCGTCCGTCAGCCCGCTGTAGTGCCCGTTGGGGTAGTACCTGCCGTTGAGGTGGGCGGAGTGACACCTGGGGAAGGGCGTTGGAAGTTGGTCTCTACTGTACATGAATGACTGTTAAACTTCTTGCTGCGTGCAAATACCAACAAAAGTCGTACTTGTTGAACCACCAGCCTCCGTTGTCTTCCTGAGCACAGTTTCCCTTGTAGTTGTCGTTGTCGTGGTCGTAGGTGCTGAAGGCGACGCCCTGGTGACTCGCCCACTGGGACACGCCCACCTGAAAGCCTCCGGACAGAGCGTCTCCCGCTGTTCCTACGTAGTCTCCAAAGGTGAGGCGGTAGTGATCCTGCAGAGGGAGGTACGAGGAGAGCTTGCTTAAAAATATATACGTTGAATATGAAGCTCCAGGTCGTCACTGTGTTAGCTCTCGACTCCCAGTTACTCCCTGAATGTGTTGTCCTCTTCTGTTTCTGCAGATATTCGGGGGATATTATGTGGTATTTCTGAGCTCTTGAAGGGCATTTTTAACTCTGGAAAGAGACAGGCTACCTGCTTTTAAATTGACAAACATTTGTAATTCATGGCACGATTCAAAGGCATCCAAAATATATTTGTCTCTCATACTTTTTCATAAATATTGAAATGCTGGACACCAGAAGGGGCGGGGCTTAGCCACTCTTTAAGAAAGAAAAAGGTAAAATACCTTGGAAATAAAGGGATGCACCCAAGTAGTTAGCCTATGATACCTGAGATTTATCATTATATTATAGAATATTTGTTTATTTTTACCCACCAACCAATTACAATAACAAATTTTAGCATGAGCACCTTTTCACTGGCCACTTTGAAGTCCTTGTACTCGGCGTATCGCTGGTAACCATCAAAGTCTCCCAGATGGATCCTCAGAGAATAGTTCCCTGTAGCCGACAATCAAACAACCCATCAGCACAAAAGAGCTTTAGGGAACAGACGAAGCTGTAAACAACAGAGACAAGTTTCTGGTTACATGAAACATGTTTGTCCAATATTTACTCCTTCTCACTGTGTTTTGTTGCTGCTTTGAAAAGTAAAACGATTAGCAGAACGATGCTAAACGTGAGGGGTGAATATGAATGAGTGCAGCGTCGAAGGTTTGTTTTAGAGGTGACCTTGTGTGGTGATGTAATGCAGGTTGTCATTTCCGAGCCAGAACTCTGCGTTCACGTCTCCAAAACCATCTCTGTACTCCGCCCATGACCTGGTGGACAGACAGGCAGACAGACAGACAGACAGGCAGATTGACATGATACATATGAGTTCATTGTTGGTCGCTGTCAGACTTCACACCTGTTAAAGCTCTCTGTTCCGTTGATGCGTCTCTGAATGACGAGCCAGCCGCCTCCATCACTCATATCACAGTAGACCCCGACTGGACCGGGGCTGCCGAGGGGTCTGGTTCTGTAGAGACCGCTGGATTTGGAGCCAGACCTGAAGATCTGGGAGCAGTCTATATCACACACACACACACACACACAGCAGAACATCATCTGGTTCCTGTTTCTGAAGCTGTGAGACCCGAAACAGGGTGATTTTAAATGCGTTTTTTACCGACCTGTGTGCTGGGTGTCCTGGCTCTGGTCGGGTCCGGCCTGGTCCACGTTGCCAGGTTGGTTCAGCAGCTTCAGGCTGTGCAGGAGGAGCTCTTGGGTCTGTAGCTGGCCCTTCAGGTGCTTCTCCCGTTCCTGCAGACGAGCCACCTCGCCACGGCAACCGTCTGACGCCTACGCACAAGAGATGTGAGGATGGTATTCCTTCCACGACGCTGAGGTAAAATATCTCTTCAGTCTTTTCCACACAGTGATAAATCACACCCTTGTCAGGGTAAAACATCACTGCAGCTGTTAAAAACCAAATCCAGCTCGGACGCTGGACTGAGGCATGCAGCCTGAATAAAGGGTAAGCTTGTAAATTCATAAAGTAGAAGTTCAAATTAGACCTTCCTTTAGAGGCATTAAAAGTACAGCCGTTTCTACTCAAGTAGAAGAAACTTGTGTTCAAAAAGTACTGATTCTACTTCTCAAGTAAAGAACGTTTCCTTATGAAGGAAATCTCTACTGGCTGGGTTTTTTTTACAAGTTTAACTGAATTTAGCATCATATTAATAAGAGAAAACAAATCGATAATTCCCCTCAAATGCATTAAAACTAACGAGCCTGTTTTAGAAAAAGTTGTCAGAAAAATAAAAGTACAGTAACAGCATTTTTACTTTGTTACTTCCCATCTGTCAACAGCGGTGACCGATGTACATAAACATCATAATACATAAAGATCACAATACATTTCCACATGATATAAGCACATAAGCAGAAAGCACACAATAAAAGATGGTACCCAGATCTGTGGCTGAGAATCTATCACGTCCTGAGTGATCGGCAGCAGAGCACTTCCACAGACGGATGGATAACGAGCAGCGAGGAGCATCAGCCCGGCGAGCAGCAGCCGCCAGCCTCCCATCGTCTTCATCCTCAAACACAGCAGTGAGGAAGAGTTCAGCTGAACCAGGTTTTTAGAAACATCTGGATCCGAGCGTCCGAGGAGAACTGAAGGATGCCTGATTCTCTACAGTCGTAAATCAAACCAAGTATGCAGGACACAAGTAGACACCTTCAGGGAGAATAGAACTCTTTTTTTCCTCTTATGTAATGGAATAAAAAGAAGATGTTTTTATATAAATAAATGGCAGAATAAAGCAACATTCCTCTGCAAACATGTTGATTTGATCAGAAGGAAACCAGGCTTTGAGTTCCCTGCTCCTTCAGGGCCACTTATCCCTCTCCGTGTCATTTAAAGACTCGGGGAGTGGTTTTTGTCGTCGTTTCTAAATGAGCATCAGGCGGCTAAATGCCACTGAAGGTCAGCAGTCAGAAGGAAGGAGGACGTTCGGCACAGAAGAGGATGATGTGAGTGGAGAAGAGGTTCGTGTTCTGTGAAGGAAGAGGAGACGAGGACTCTCGTTTCCAGTCTTGGTGCTCTGCTAAGACCATGGGGTTAGCTTCATAGCTAACACACATGCACGACAGCAAGAACCCAAATATGCACATTTCAAACTGTGTTTTAATCTAAAAAATGATGGCTTTAATAATGAATCCAAATAATGAAGAACAGCCAATAAAGAAAACAATCTAGCAGAACCTCCTGACATGCAGGCTGATTATAGTATGCTTAATAATAGGGATTAGAATAAAAGTGATGATGATTGTAAAAACAATAAACAATAAAGGATTCTGACATTGGCAAGTAAACAATTAGATCCAATATGAAAATGACAAATAAATATCATATTTAAGATACGCCTTTATTTTGAAATTCTAATGGCAAGCTCCTTCCTCCAGATCCCAGAAATAAAACTGTCCATGAATAGATCCATATTCATTATACAATATTGTCATATGGACAGCCCTGAACTGACTCAAATCAGAATGATGGAGGTAGACGTTGTGATCTCAGAGCTGATATCGTATCAATGTCCAAAGAATCAATAGAATATGTTGTGTTTTACACCCTCAGATTGATCCCATCATCAATAGGTGTGATCGACCGGCATCCTCTGTGTTGGTGGTGCTTTCCTCTGCTGAGGTCATCGCAGCGATCAATCATCCTACACACACACACACACACACACACACGAGAGCTTGTTAGCAACAATAAGGGCCATAGTAGGTTAAAAAAATACAAATACTGAACCAGGAAGGACGTAATATTTTGAGGAAAAACTTTTCCTGGATGAAAGTTGTAAATCTAGGAGACCTTTTTGTTTTAGTTTTTGTTTTTTTTTGTTATGGAAGAGTTCTCAGAATATTACCCCTTTGTGAAACTTTTTTTATTCATGAAATCAACACTGTCATCAAACGTGGTTCCAGCAGAACAAACTCTGAAATCACACGTAGAAAGTTAAAGGCTGATGATTGAAGGGGTGTTGCTGACAGACATTTCGGCTAAAAATGGAAAAACAAACTCTCCCCAGAACCCATAAATCAGCGTTTCCCAGACATTTGCAGCTGTGCTCTGATGTTTTGGTCGACGGCACAGAGCCAGAACATTTTACCAAAATGTGCTCACGGGTTCTTCATGTCATGAGGTCTTTAAACCCGCGTTTCCCCACCACAAACACATGAAATCTCATTTGACGGATCGATGTTGATACCGTTGGCATGGTCTGCTCCACGTTGTCTGTTTAATCTCACCTTCAGGTTTAAGTCACACTTCCTCTTGTGGCCATGAGGGTCTCTCCTCCTTCGTTCAGCTCCGTCTGCCTTCCCTGCTCAGAGAAGAGAAGACATTACTGCTTCCAGCTGGGATACCTCCACCACAACATGCACCCATGTTCGAAGAGAACTGGCAAAAGTTCCCTCTTGGATGCCTCAAATGTGATGGAGTGCCCTCTAGGGGGGCCTTCCATTGGAGAAAACATGATAAATGCCCTTCCAGTAGAGAAAACACGATAAAGAGCCCTCTAGGGGGGCCTTCCAGTAGAGAAAACATGATGAAGAGCCCTCTAGGGGGGCCTTCCATTGGAGAAAACATGATAAATGCCCTTCCAGTAGAGAAAACATGATAAATGCCCTTCCAGTAGAGAAAACACGATAAAGAGCCCTCTAGGGGGCCTTCCATTGGAGAAAACATGATAAATGCCCTTCCAGTAGAGAAAACATGATAAAGAGCCCTCTAGGGGGCCCTTCCATTGGAGAAAACATGATAAATGCCCTTCCAGTAGAGAAAACATGATAAAGAGTCCTCTAGGGGGGCCTTCCATTGGAGAAAACATGATAAATGCCCTTCCAGTAGAGAAAACATGATAAAGAGTCCTCTAGGGGGGCCTTCCATTGGAGAAAACATGATAAATGCCCTTCCAGTAGAGAAAACATGATAAAGAGTCCTCTAGGGGGGCCTTCCATTGGAGAAAACATGATAAATGCCCTTCCAGTAGAGAAAACATGATAAAGAGTCCTGAGCCTGACCTCTGACCCTGGTCCTTGTAATGATCTAAAGAATAAAACATCACCTTTGACATCCGCGGCCTCCGTCCGCGCTGAGAACTCAGGATCATCAGGTTGAACATCATCAGACTTCTTATAGTAATACTGCTGATCCGGGGGTCCGAATCTCTGCACACACACACACACACACACACACACACACACACACACACACACACACACACACACACATTAAGGGGTTAATGATGGACCAGACACACACACACACATTAATGTCTAATGATGGACCAGACACACACACACACACACATTAAGGTCTAATGATGGACCAGACACACACACACACACACATTAAGGTCTAATGATGGACCAGACACACACACACACACACACAGAGACACACACATGCATGCTCTACCTTGTCCGGCCACATGAAGCTAATGAAGAGAATGGCAGGAAGCCCAACGGTGAAGACGTAGACCCCCCAGAGCCAGGGACGCTGCTGTGTGGCCAGTAGGAGGCGCTCTATGAGACCAGGCTGGAAGACACAAACGCACCTGTTACATGATGATATTTCAAGTATGTCAAACAAAATCTTCTGTTTCTATAACATTTTTGCCTGCATTGATTTGTTTGGGGGAACATTTTCAAAAACTCTTTATAGATCAATAAAGATATATATATATATATATATATATATATATATACAATTTTAAATTGCAATAAAAGGTACCTGTGCTGATACAGGTGTCACACCGGCTACCAGCGTCATGCACAGCAACACGAAGCTGACCTCCATGTCTGAAATACACACATTCATACAATAAGATGTATCCATACATCTTATTGTATGAAGACTTGAAACTAGAGATTGAGACCATAAACTCATGTTTACAATGTTTACTGAGATAATACATCAAGAGAGAAGTAGGACCATTTTCTCATAGACTTCTATACAACCAGAGAGGAGTCGCCCCCTGGTGGCCAGCAGAGAGAAGTAGGACCATTTTCTCATAGACTTCTATACAACCAGAGAGGAGTCGCCCCCTGGTGGCCAGCAGAGAGAAGTAGGACCATTTTCTCATAGACTTCTATACAACCAGAGAGGAGTCGCCCCCTGGTGGCCAGCAGAGAGAAGTAGGACCATTTTCTCATAGACTTCTATACAACCAGAGAGGAGTCGCCCCCTGGTGGCCAGCAGAGAGAAGTAGGACCATTTTCTCATAGACTTCTATACAACCAGAGAGGAGTCGCCCCCTGGTGGCCAGCAGAGAGAAGTAGGACCATTTTCTCATAGACTTCTATACAACCAGAGAGGAGTCGCCCCCTGGTGGCCAGCAGGGAGAAGTAGGACCATTTTCTCATAGACTTCTATACAACCAGAGAGGAGTCTCCCCCTGGTGGCCAGCAGGGAGAAAGACAGTTTAAGGCACTTTTAAGAAGTGGAGCTGGTGCACACATGCACGATATGAAACCCACTCAAAGACCCTTAATGAGGAACAAAAATCCTGCAAGAAAGAAGATTATAAACACACAGACGTCTGAGAAAGGAAAATAAAACTAGATGCAAGAAACACGGACAAGAAACAACAAGATTTAAAAAAAGAAAGATTTAGAGTAAAAGTAAGAGAACCAAACAGAACGTTTCTACCTTTTTAACGCAGCAGACTTCTCACACTTCCTTTTAAAGTCACTTCCTGAAACCATGTGATGTTGGACTTTGGTCCCAAGTCTCTTGCTGATCATTAACACACACACACACACACACACACACACACACACACACTTATCAGACTCAAAATAAATGGTCAGTGTAAATGTAGTATTTTAATAGTATTTTAATAACAAAGCTGCTGATGTTTAATGAATGAATGACTTCAACAAGGAGTAAAAAACATTTACAAACGTCTGCGATAAAGGAAGCAAGGAGCAAGAAAAAGAAAGGTTTCCATTAATTAAGGACATAAGACACAAGATCATCTACATTTTTAATTAGTTGTGAAAAATATTAAGTATTAAGATGATGCATTCAGGTACCACATTCAGCCACGACATTCATTGTGATATTCGGCCCCCTAGTGGTAAAATACGCAATTGAAGACACCTGTCGGACACAACTAGGTGGATGTTTCTGGGCGTAATAATACTCTGTCTGTGTAAGAAATCCATTGTGTTTTTATTGTATTCTAAATTGTTTGAGGTTTTAAATGTTCTTTTAAAATTCCACAAAAAGCTGCAAACTTATCGACACATGGTGCGTTAATTTATTCGTAACCATGATGACTTCAAGTCCTCATTCAAAAAACAGACATCACGACAGCTTCAAAATAAAACACAGTTTGACGTAGAATCTCGTCCGATGACGGGATCAGCTGACGTCAGACTCTCCGTGAGACGTTTGTGGTGTTTTCTTGTGTGTTAACAGTATTCAGAGCCGGATGTTGATTTCGCTGCAGACGCCGTCGCCGTTAACGCTCTCGATGCCGTCGGACAGGAAGCCGCTGCCGGTGGTCACCGTGGTGACGTTGTGCTCCAGGGATGTGATTCGCCGTTTGAGGCGAAGCTGGGAGGAGTTGAACTCGCTCTGCAGACGAGCCAAACACGTCTACGAAGAAACAAGCTATTATTAGTTATTGTTCGCCATGGTAACGGCTGCCGTAGCAGTAGTCTAATGGTTCTGACCTGTAGCCGATCCAGACTGGTCTCCAGCCTCTCCACCTTCTCCTCCAGCTCCTCCCCCGCGGACACGCTCACTTCCTCCAGAAGCCCCTCCTTCTGCAGGATGTCCCGCCCCCTCTGCTCCAGCTGGGCCCGGGCGTGGGGGAACTCCTGCAGCGCCTCCATCAGGTCTTGTTTGGAAAGGCAGAACAGGTCCGAGTACCCGAGGCTGCGGATGTTAGCCGTACGCCGGTTCCCCATCTTGCTGCCGCTGATGTTCAGGATGCTGATTTCTCCGAAGCAGCTTCCTGATGTCAGAACAGCAAACTGGGTGACTCCGTCCTCCCCCACCACCGCCAGCTGGCCATCTTTAATGATGTACATCTCCTTCCCCACATCGCCCTCGACACAAAAAAGCAGACAAAACAAATATATAAAACTACACTTATAATATATATATAAATATAATATGGATAATCTATAAACAGCTTGGAATCTTTGCAACCAGTACAAGGAAGTAGGACCATTTTCTCATAGACTTCTATACAAGCAGAGAGGAGTCTCCCCCTGGTGGCCAGCAGAGAGAAGTAGGACCATTTTCTCATAGACTTCTATACAACCAGAGAGGAGTCGCCCCCTGGTGGCCAGCAGAGAGAAGTAGGACCATTTTCTCATAGACTTCTATACAACCAGAGAGGAGTCGCCCCCTGGTGGCCAGCAGAGAGAAGTAGGACCATTTTCTCATAGACTTCTATACAACCAGAGAGGAGTCGCCCCCTGGTGGCCAGCAGAGAGAAGTAGGACCATTTTCTCATAGACTTCTATACAACCAGAGAGGAGTCGCCCCCTGGTGGCCAGCAGAGAGAAGTAGGACCATTTTCTCATAGACTTCTATACAAGCAGAGAGGAGTCGCCCCCTGGTGGCCAGCAGAGAGAAGTAGGACCATTTTCTCATAGACTTCTATACAACCAGAGAGGAGTCGCCCCCTGGTGGCCAGCAGAGAGAAGTAGGACCATTTTCTCATAGACTTCTATACAACCAGAGAGGAGTCGCCCCCTGGTGGCCAGCAGAGAGAAGTAGGACCATTTTCTCATAGACTTCTATACAAGCAGAGAGGAGTCGCCCCCTGGTGGCCAGCAGAGAGAAGTAGGACCATTTTCTCATAGACTTCTATACAACCAGAGAGGAGTCGCCCCCTGGTGGCCAGCAGAGAGGAGTCTCCCCCTGGTGGCCAGCAGAGAGGATGACACAAGTATTTGATTGAATTGAAGGATACTCACCTTCCTACAGATGTAGTCTCCAGGACTGAAAACTTGGGGTCGAAGTTTTAATACCAATTCCACAAGGAGACCCGCCTCGCAGTCCTGGAAAATACGCACCTATATGTCCAAACACACACACACACACGCACACACACACACACAAATAAAACGATTATCCTAAATGGTGACATGATGCTAAGCCATATAAATGGAGTATGGGTCACATGGTCTTTACCTTCTTCAGCGTCTCCAGGTGAACGTTGATCGCAATCTCTGCCCTCAGTTTGTTGGGCAGGCTTCGCAACACTTCCTGCTCGTCGATCGTCTTCTGATTGGTCCAGAGGTAGTCGAACCAGCGGATGACGCGCTGCTCCAGCACCTTGCTTACGTGCCTGAACTGCATGTAGTGTTTCAGGGTGTCTACGCGGCTCTGGAAGCCCGCTCTCGTGGCGTTCATGTTGGAGATCATGGAGCCCACGTTACCCACGATGGAGGCGAAGATCAGAACGCCGACCTACGGCAGAAAACACACCGGTGGGACGACTGGGATTAAAAAAATGTAAGATACAGGGTTCCTCCACCTTCTCCAAAGTCACATTCAAGCACTTTCCAAGCATTTCCAGGTGCATTTCCATGCTTTTCCAGCCCCTTCCAGCTGTGGTAAACTCCATCTTTGTACCAATCCAATGGTCAGTATTCAGTCTACTTATTCTGTCACTTGTTCATCACATTAAATGAGATGTTATTGTCCTCTAAACAACCAACATGATGTTTGGAGACAGCTTTTTACAGAAGGACCACAAATGAAAGGAAAACTAATTCCACTAACAGATCCACAGAAATATAATCACCAACTATTTTCATCAACGAACCCTGGAGAAAATATCGGCTTACCAGAAAGTCAAATATCAGGAACAGATACTCCTCATCTCTAACAGGAGGCGGCGTCTCTCCGATGGTGGTCAGCGTCAGCGTAGACCAGTACAGACAGTAGATGTAGCTCCTGGTCAGGGAGCCGAACTCGGGATCCGAAGCGTTGGGGTAAACCCAGGAATCCGAGCCCAGTCCGAGGACCTTGGAGAAGCTGTAGTACCCGCAGGCGTTCCAGTGGATGATGACCAGGATGTACAGCACCAGTTTGCAGATGCGGAAAGCGTTGGGGTAGCCGGTCCGCGTCTCGGTGCGTTCAAACCACTCGAAGAGGCGCGGCAGACGCAGCAGCCGGTTGAACCGGAGGAGCGGCGTGTAGCCGACACCGGCGGCGAGGTACAGCAGGTCGGTGGGGAGGATGGAGCAGACGTCCATCTTACACTGAGAGGTTCGGATGTAGGTTTCTCTCAGACGCCGCACGTCTTTCACCATCAAGCCTTGATCCAGGAAACCTGCACAAACAAATCAAATAATGTAGAAGAGGCCTTCAACCTGCATTACTTTCCATGGCCACCAGGGGGCGACTCCTCTCTGGTTGTATAGAAGTCTATGAGAAAATGCTCGTACTTCTCTCTGCTGGCCACCAGGGGGCGACTCCTCTCTGGTTGTATAGAAGTCTATGAGAAAATGGTCCTACTTCTCTCTGCTGGCCACCAGGGGGCGACTCCTCTCTGGTTGTATAGAAGTCTATGAGAAAATGGTCCTACTTCTCTCTGCTGGCCACCAGGGGGCGACTCCTCTCTGGTTGTATAGAAGTCTATGAGAAAATGGTCCTACTTCTCTCTGCTGGCCACCAGGGGGCGACTCCTCTCTGGTTGTATAGAAGTCTATGAGAAAATGGTCCTACTTCTCTCTGCTGATTGAGAGGTGCAATCTGGGAGTTTAACCCTTCAAGTTAACTGTAACATTTTGGTGGCTAATAAATAGTTGTAGAATGGATGAAGATGCAGTATTTCACAGTGTAATAGATGAGCCTGTCTGAGGTTTTGTTTTGTTCGATGTACGTATTTGTGTTTGTAAATGTATTTCCCTTTACCTGTGTGGAGCCGAACAGCTATATCGAGGATGTAGACTCCGTCACAGACGTAGTCCAGGACCAGCCACACCAACACGTTCCTCATCTGGAGCTCGTCGAAGCACGCTCTACAAGAAACACAATCACAGCAACAACGTTCCCTCGTCTTTTAGGTCCGACCTTCAGGGGTCATGATGACAGCTGAGAAATAAAAGGTCATAGTAAGAGTCCTCCACCTGACAACCAGCATGGTCCAGTTATAAAAGACGGCAGCACCGATCACCATCAGCCAGTGGTAGTACGCATCATCGGATGGTGATAGGACCTTGACGTTACACTTCCTCCTCCTGACAGACAAACACATTCATATTCAAGTGTCAGCTTTAACGTGGGAACATTTTTGTTGGATTCTTTCGTTTGTCTTACGTGCGTCTGGAGCGTCTGACTTCGTGATCTACGTCGGAGCCGGTTTGGTTGTGGCTGAACCGGCTGGACGGGGCTTGGATGTCGGCGTTGGCGGGGCCTCGGAAACGCTCCAGGAACGAATCGGGTCGCTCCGTCTCCTCCGCCAAACTCTTCTGGGCCCACTCTCTCAGAGTCATCACCATACTGACGATCCTGCAGACAGGCAGGCAAAAATACATAAATAAAATAGTAATAACTATAAATACATATATATTTATTGTTTATTTATTGCTGTCATACCTGGACAGAGCACCTCGCCCGTGCAAGGAGTTCTGGGAATTAATATCTCTTCTGTCGTTGGCGGCCATCCTCTGAAGCTCTGAGGACGTGTCATCACACATGGACTGTGCCCTAAACACACACACACACACACACACACACCACACACACGCACACACACACACACACACGCACACACACCACACACACAACCAAAACATTGAGCTGAAACAAGTTGAAAGCAGATGGCATTTTCTTTTCATTGTTATTAAAGTATATCGATTGGTGCAGCTTTAAATGCAAACATAAAGACACAGAACCATAACCTCCACATGTAGGATTCACTTCAAGTTCAAACCAAACTCTCATCCCACATGTTTGATGAAGCTTTAATTCTCAACGGTGTTTGAGAATTTTACACAAAGCAGAATTACATTTCAAATAACTCAAATATCCCGACGCATGGCGATGTATTAGGCCACCAATAATCCATGGTATTATTTCCATGCATGCACTCGTTTCTTTGTGCATTTCATTCAGGGGATCTTCTATTTTGTTAGTCGTGACCTTTTTGAGATGTCACTTCCTGTAGATTCTTCTGTTAGAATTTGACCAATGAAACGCAGAATAGAGGCAAAAATCATACTTTTTCTTTGTTGTTCTTGGTGTAACACGCTGTGTGTGTGTGTGTGTGTGTGTGTGTGTGTGTGGCCGACCTGCTCGGCGTGCTGTCAGCTCGGTCACTCTCCTCCTCCGTCCACGTCTTCACAGAGAGCCGGTGTGAATCCTGCACTGGACCCGTCATACTGCACACAACCCACCACCACACTTCATATCAACATAATAATAAAAGTCATAATAATGAACGCTTCAACGCCTTCGCCTTAACCCTCAGTCAAGAAAGAGGAAGGTCATCCAGGGCGAGGTCATCCTCTGTGGCGTGGTAACGGGCTGTACGGTCGTTATGACAACAGATGAGAGACAAGAATTCAGAAGCCTACAAACCTGACAAGACGTCCAGGTCTCCCGACGTCGGTCCGAATCAGGGCTTCTGGTCCGGCTGCATCTCTTTCCACTCACCGACCGACATCAAAAGGAGGAGCGATCACATGGCTCTCGACAAAAGCATCCTTTAAATTGCAAATGCGTTGTGTTTCCTTCTCACCGGCGAGCTCATCTGAATTCAAGAGGCCCGTTTGAAGTGGCCTCTGCACTACGAGTGTGTCTTCGGTGCACGGATGTTCCTCCTGATTACTGAACGGGAAGTGCTTTTGTGCACACACCTGCATGTGAATTAAGACGTATTTTTTATTTAAAAGCTCTGTGTATAAATAAGTGTCATTCGGACGCCACGGCACTGTCAGAATTAGACGAGGAATACAGAGTGGAATGTTTTTAGGCTTAAAGCGGATATATATATATATATATTTATATATATATATTTGTATTTTCAATGGACTGAAATTAAACTCCACTCCACAGGTGGAAATACAACTACACTACCAGGACACCAGCTCACCTAAATGGAACTGGGCCATAATTAATGTACTCGTTTATCCTGTACCAACAAGGATGCTTTGAAAAGGGAAACGTCTATGAGAAAATGGTCCTACTTCTCTCTGCTGGCCACCAGGGGGCGACTCCTCTCTGGTTGTATAGAAGTCTATGAGAAAATGGTCCTACTTCTCTCTGCTGGCCACCAGGGGGCGACTCCTCTCTGGTTGTATAGAAGTCTATGAGAAAATGGTCCTACTTCTCTCTGCTGGCCACCAGGGGGCGACTCCTCTCTGGTTGTATAGAAGTCTATGAGAAAATGGTCCTACTTCTCTCTGCTGGCCACCAGGAGGCGACTCCTATCTGGTTGTATAGAAGTCTATGAGAAAATGGTCCTACTTCTCTCTGCTGGCCACCAGGGGGCGACTCCTCTCTGGTTGTATAGAAGTCTATGAGAAAATGGTCCTACTTCTCTCTGCTGGCCACCAGGGGGCGACTCCTCTCTGGTTGTATAGAAGTCTATGAGAAAATGGTCCTACTTCTCTCTGCTGGCCACCAGGGGGCGACTCCTCTCTGGTTGTATAGAAGTCTATGAGAAAATGGTCCTACTTCTCTCTGCTGGCCACCAGGAGGCGACTCCTATCTGGTTGTATAGAAGTCTATGAGAAAATGGTCCTACTTCTCTCTGCTGGCCACCAGGGGGCGACTCCTCTCTGGTTGTATAGAAGTCTATGAGAAAATGGTCCTACTTCTCTCTGCTGGCCACCAGGGGGCGACTCCTCTCTGGTTGTATAGAAGTCTATGAGAAAATGGTCCTGCTTCTCCCTGCTGGCCACCAGGGGGCGACCCCTCTCTGGTTGTATAGAAGTCTATGGGAAAATGGTCCTACTTCTCTCTGCTGGCCACCAGGGGGCGACTCCTCTCTGGTTGTATAGAAGTCTATGAGAAAATGGTCCTGCTTCTACCTGCTGGCCACCAGGGGGCGACCCCTCTCTGGTTGTATAGAAGTCTATGGGAAAATGGTCCTACTTCTCTCTGCTGGCCACCAGGGGGCGACTCCTCTCTGGTTGTATAGAAGTCTATGAGAAAATGGTCCTACTTCTCTCTTGATGTATTATCTCAGTAAACATTGTAAACATGAGTTTATGGTCTCAATCTCTAGTTTCAAGTCTTCTTCAATCCAGCATGATGTTCATTTAGTACATTATGGTCCATTTAGAGTCCACCAGACCAGAAAGCAGGGGATGCTTTAGGGGGCGGGGCTTACCTGCTGATTGACAGGTCATACCATGCTACCAATGCTAGTTAGTTACTAAGATGACAAGGCGGGTCCACACCGGACCGACTGCCCGACTCGCGTCGGTAAATGAAGTCGGGCTACTTAACATGGCCGACTCGAACAACGACATGGGCGGTTCACACCTACGGAACTACAGCCGACGCCATACGTTCCGCGCTTGCGCGAGATGTAATGTCTCCAAGACAACAGGCGGCGCTAATCTGTATTGTGGGCCAAAAAACACGAAAACCGGAAGTAGGCGGTCCTCTCTAGACCACCTTCTTCGATTCCACTGGTTATCTGGTATGTTTACCATCGTCACTTCCGGGCTTCACTGATTCGCTAGTCAAGCTGCTAGCCTCCACCAATCAGAATGGTAAAAGAGTCACCGACTCGCATGGCGGATTACACATTTGAATCGGCTGAAATGAACGCCGACGTGGGCCGATTCGAGCGACCACACCAAGCAGACTCGTGTAACGGAGGCCGACTCTCTCAAAGACGCCGATTTTCGGTCCGGTGTGGACTCGCCTTAAACACTTAGCTGTGAAGTTGGACCTTCAACTATGAAGCTAACTTTGTTAGCAACTTCACACCAGAATCCACATGGATCCAGATCCAGTAAGGGTGGTGATCAGATCCACCCGTCGCTCCTCCACAGTCCAAATATAGGTCACATCCTTCACTGGTTGCAAAAAAAATTAAATCTTAAAATGCCAACAGCCAAAAATCCAAGACAGCGACATCCAAAACTTGAGGCTTTAAATCCGTCGTCCACAAACTGACGGGTGACGTTACCATGACTACAGATAAAAACACTGACCTTTTGTCACACTCGGCTGTATTCCTTCAGGACTGAACATGTTGGGTTGAATTTGACTGTTGGGACACATCCGGAAAGCTCCACAGCTGCCTCTCAACACTGATTACAACTATTCATCAGGATGACAAATCAATCACACCGTTGACATGGCAACAGCCTACATTTCCTCACTTACACAGCGACCTGCCCCCTGTTGTTGCTCAGCAACAGATTAGGGACTGGCTAATGAACAAAGTGGAGCATTGAGCGTATTTAAGCTTCAAGGATAGTGAGTGTTGTAGTTAAAATTATAGTCTTGTGAATAGAAAACGCAGAAGTTCGTTGGCGTTTCTGCACCTTCCTGTTCATAATACATCATTGAATTGTAGATTTGATGACTTCATTGTTTTGTTCCGTCTTCAATTTAATTAACTCCCAATCCCATTCATGAATTAAATCCAAGTTAAACTGACATTTAACTACCCTCAAGGCACTTTCAATATTCCTTATGCAAAAAAAACAAAAACAATATATGAAAAAAATGCTTTTATTGAACATTATTTATCTGATTGTACACACCGAGTTTTGGCCGTATTGCCGTCACGTAAAGCAATATTGTTTTCCAAAGTGCCAGTAAAGATTTGGGATAACAGAAAAACAAACAGTGGAATGTTGACATCAGCAGCAGCAAACCTGGATCATTTTTAAACATTTAACTGCTGCTTTAACATGATGAATATTCATATATTACACTCATCCACAAATTAATTCACACGTTTTTTTCTGTTTTTAGAGTCAGGGATTTCTCCACAGAGTATTATGATTATAGTATACAATATATAATCACTGACCAGAGGTCAGATACAATGCAGGTAGACATCTTCTCTTTTAGTGAGTTCACACCAAAGTGGCTTTGAAAGGTTAAAAATCAGAAATCCACAATTTAGAAAAGAATGTACTGCATAGATACACTTATCTTTCCTGAAATGGGACTACTTATAGTTTCAAGGTGTTTTTAAGGGGGTCTGGTATAAATAAATGACATTTTAATGGATTCCTTTGCAGCGTCGCCCCAGATTTAAGGCTCATAATGAACACATTACGGGATTGTAAATATTATTCAATGTGTTTTCTACATAAATGATTGTATTCACATATTAATGGGGTTTTAATGGATAATCTGCAGGTTTGCCACTAAATGACATTTTCACCTTAACTGTCATTTTGTGGCTTTACCCCTTAAAAAGTCCCGAAAGCTAATCTATTAAAAATAGCTAAATGTGTGCCTCATAACATCATTAATCTAATTATCATCCCCTTAAAATCACATTGAAACTGCCTTCATTACATCAGAATTTGCTGACTTGCAACGTTTTACAGTCTCTAGTGTGAAGACATAATCAATCGAGCACAGGTCAAAGGTCAAACATGGAAGAAGGGATTCAGGAAAGAATATCGTATTATGGCTTCAGGTTAATTGTGAATTGCCACTTTGGAAGATCCAGCAGAGGTTAGTCGAGAGGAGGCAGTCACACGTTTACTCTAGTTTCTTAACGCGACGCTGCTGATCACTCGAAGCCAAACGGAGATTCAGAAAGACAACAACAACAAACAAACAAACACCAGGTTCTGACCACGTAGCCGTTACAGAAGTCTCACTTCACTGCAAACTGGTCTGAGTTTCAATATACACAAATGTTCATTTCTGCTTCCCAACAGCTGAATGCAGCATAGATTTATAAAGTGACACTTTTAATTTGGCTAACGCAGACTAATTGCTTAAAAGAACGAGACGACAGAGAGGCCAAGTCCCGCCCCTTTCCGGTGAGTCACCACAGGGGACGGGAAAACATGTAAATATTTAAACCTGTTTGAATCCTGCCGTGAATTACACAGATGTTTTATTCATTTAAAAAGATCATTTTGCAAGTCAAGACAGCTGCTTTTTTGTTGTATAACGTTTGAAGACATGAATGAAAATACGTAATTATAACGTTGCTCACAAACAACAGCTGATATAACTTTACATTAGTGTAGAAAATTAACATTTTAATTGACAAACATCAAGCGTGTAAATCACGGCACAATTCAAACGGGATGAAACAATATTTGCCTCTCACCGCTGACTTGCATACGTATGTTTCCCAGAATAAGGGCGTGAAGTAGCCTCTGTATACAGATCCGTTCTCTCTCTCCCCCTCTCTCTCTCCTTTAAGCCCTCTTCATGCCCCGCCCCATCAGGCAGGCGAAGATGGTCATCACCATTTTCTGGTTGATCTCCACCAGGTCCTCAGGCAGAGCGTAGACCTTCGCCCCAATCTTCCTCGCCATGGAAACGGCATACCTGGTGCAGGAAAGGACCATCATTAGCATCACTAGATATGTGAGATTTTTTCACCAGCTTAAAAAAAGGACATAAATCATATTTTGTGGAGAAATTGTGGCCATTATTCACATACAGTAAGAGCACAAGTATAACAGTATACTGATTACAGGATTAGAGACAACAGCCAATCAGAAACCACCAACTCTGACCTCTCTGATTGGAAAAAAGAAGAAGCAGTAATTACTTGGCGTTGTTGAGTTTGTCTTCGTCCGACAGACTTCCTGTCTGAACCAGGTCAAAGTTCACGCTCTGCGGCTGAATGGCATCGATCAGGTCCAGGACCGGCACACTGGTACCGATCGATTTGTCCTGGACAGAGGGAACATTTCACAAAACGCATTTTAAAATGACGCGTCACACAGGTATGTTGCGTTGTACTATTACATATTAAAAAAAAACACCTTAAAGCTCTTGATGGAGGAGCTCTTGCCAGCCTCAGACAACGTCTTGTTGACCCACGAGATGATCAGATCGTCTCCTGCAGCTTCTCCATGCCCGAGGTCTTCAAGGACATTTAATGTGTACCTGCGTATGAATTATAGGAGCAGCTTTTAAAACATATCCAGTACAGAGTTCATTATTGTATGTAAATGCATCACAATAGGCCCTTTTTCACAGCATCCACTTTGACATGGCGTTGCAGGATCAACCCAGGTGTAATAACATTCATTATTATTGCATCGGTGCGTCACGGCCGGTCCTGGGAGCCGACATGGACGAGGCCCCGGCACACCTCCATGGAACAATTAAGTGACAATGCCCACACCTTGCTGTACATAAATGGTGTGCTTTGCTCAAACTACTGTGTGCTGGCAGAGCAGCGCCCTCTCTCTGTTCTGGGCTGTATAGCAGCTCAAACACCCAGAATTCTCTGCGTTGTTGTTGCTAGTTTACAGTTAATCACCACAAAATATATGTAATTATTCACTATAAATCACCTTCTCATGAGCTGCCACACCACCGCCAGAGTTAGTGTTGGATTTCCGTCGTAGAGATCCTGTCCACCAATCCCCACCAGGGAGAAACCAGCCTTCTTCGTCCCCAGCTCCACAGCGTAGCTACAGTTTTCCATCTGTCGCACACAGACATACACACACACAGACACACAAAGTGAGCTTATGTACAAGCTGGGACTCTCCAAGTCATACACACTGTGGCCGTTGGGAAAGCACCTTTTTTAAATGCCCTCCTCCTACACCCTTGAACGGAGGGTGGTTGACTCTGCTTTCCCAGTCCACCGGCACCTTGATCTTTCCATAGAGCTGCAGAATCACCATGGCATCCTGCAGATCGCTGCATGAGCACAGGTATACACACATTAAAAATGGGTGAGCCCGATGAACCACACAGTCATTTCAGGCGGCGGGGTACTGACCTGTAGATGTGGTGAACACGTGGACTGACTCCGAGAGAGTTCATCCAGTTCCTGAACGTTCTCTCCTCCCGGGTCTCGCCTGGAGACAGGAAACGCCGTGGTCACACCAAAAGGAATATTCACCCTACATTACACAAGTTTGACTGCAGGATCATAAGTGATTATTTCACCGAGCTGGATTCACTGGATCTAACAGGACACATCAGCTGGAGGACCCAGAATACACTATTGATCTGTGATTTAATATCAATAACCAGATGAAAAGGATGCTGAAATAACTCCATCATGATGGGGATCAGTAAAAAGTGCTGAGTCATGCTTTGTTAGGTCTGTCTGCAAGACCACAAGATAACTACTGTTAAAACGCTGGTTTTCTGAATAGAGTCTGGTTGATGGTGCTAGGCTACGCTAACATTGTAGCTGCTCCATCAACACTCCATATAAGGTCATCTAGACATAAATACAGCAGAGACCTTGTTGTTTGGACCACAGACAGTCTCTGGTTCCTCCACATAGTCTGATCTGGTCTCTGGACTAATGTGAGCTACTATCTAGACCTCTGGGGGACCACAGACAGTCTCTGGTTCCTCCACATAGTCTGGTCTGGTCTCTGGACTAATGTGAGCTACTATCTAGACCTCTGGGGGACCACAGACAGTCTCTGGTTCTACACATAGTCTGATCTGGTCTCTTGACTCATGTGGGCTACTATCTAGACCTCTGGGGGACCACAGACAGTCTCTGGTTCCTCCACATAGTCTGGTCTGTTCTCTGGACTAATGTGAGCTACTATCTAGACCTCTTGGGGACCACAGACAGTCTCTGGTTCTACACATAGTCTGGTCTGGTCTCTGGACTAATGTGGGCTACTATCTAGACCTCTGGGGGACCACAGACAGTCTCTGGTTCCTCCACATAGTCTGGTCTGGTCTCTGGACTAATGTGAGCTACTATCTAGACCTCTGGGGGACCACAGACAGTCTCTGGTTCCTCCACATAGTCTGGTCTGGTCTCTGGACTAATGTGAGCTACTATCTAGACCTCTGGGGGACCACAGACAGTCTCTGGTTCCTCCACATAGTCTGGTCTCTGGACTAATGTGAGCTACTATCTAGACCTCTGGGGGATCAGAGATAGTCTCTGGTTCCTCTACATAGTCTGGTCTGGTCTCTGGACTAATGTGGGCTACTATCTAGACCTCTGGGGGACCACAGACAGTCTCTGGTTCCTCCACATAGTCTGATCTCTGGACTAATGTGAGCTACTATCTAGACCTCTGGAGCCGGGTTCCTTCCTGCATGTGTGGATCTGATGAGAGAGGGATTACTGGTCCTTGCTTACTCTCCAGGTGCCAGTCCTGGTTCTCCGGTTTGGTGAGAGCCGGGTGCTTGTTGAAGAGCGTGGCCACGAAGGCCATGTTGAGTTTGCTGTTTCCACTCACGACGTCGGTGGCGGTGACAAACTGTCGACAGTCGAGCCGGTCGGCCTGTTTGAGCATCAGCTCTGCTCTCTTTGTGGGATCCTTCTCCTGAGGACACATGCAGACGCACTTTTACATCCTGATCCAGGACTAGTGGACACACAGCTGAACTACGTTCAAGTTCTTTACTGGTGCCAAATGCAGCACCAGTAAACAGTATGAAACTGCAATGAAAAGGTTTCCTCATATGATGACATTTAAGGGCCAAGATGATTATAATAATGATTACTGACATTACTGTGTTATTGTCAAGACAAAGCTGTGTCACTTTTGTCCATTGTCCTCCCTCTAGTATAAAAATATACTAGAGGGAGAAACACATAAGTGATTACAAAAGGTGAAGACTGATAGATCCTAAAAATAGCCCAACAGGAAGCAGGAAGAAGGTGAACAGGAAGTCAGCTTCCATTCAGCCTCTCTGACTGGATGGCAAACTGAGCTAAATCGCTCATTTCAGTGAGCATTGTTTTCATCAACTTACGAGGAGACCCGTCATGTCGACCTCGATCCGGGGAGCGTCTTCTTTGCTGCCGTCGGGAGCGATCTGCTCAAGCAGGTGGAAGTACGCCTTGGAGTCCTGCAGGAACGGAAACACGGTTTAATTCTCATGTCTGAATCATTCTAGCAGCAAACAATTCATGTCTTATATCTGCACAGGAATCGTTGGGACTCTTTGATATACAGTGATATTGTATTTTCTCTGTATCGACCCGATGGTGCAATCTTTCCTCATGTTTCCTCACCTTAATGTCTCCGGAGAAGTTGGATATGGACATGCCAACTTTCTTTAAGTGGAAGTTGGCCCAGCGCAGCAGCAGCTCCTCGGGACTGAGCTTCATCAGCTCCTCCAGACTCTCCCCGTCCTCCAGCAGCGCTGCTATCGCTGCACACGGAAACACAACATTCTCACGGGGTTCATACCCACACACTGACTCGTGTGTGTGTGTGTGTGTGTGTGTGTGTGTGTGTGCATACCCTCATTGCGGCTCAGCTCTATATCAGCAAACAGTCCGATCTTGATGATCTGCCAGAGGAGTCCGAGCACCAGGTGAGGTTTCCCCTCCCTCAGGTCCTGAGCTCCGATGTTAACCACTTGGCAGCCGATGGCCGAGGCGGAGTTCAGAGCCAAGTTCAGGTTCTCCTGTCGGGGGGGTTAAAGGTCAGACGATAGATATGTGTATGCTTCTGTAACTTGAAAGCCATTTGATGTTGTTCTCTTGTGAAGCAGCTCACTAACCTGCGTGGTGAAAGCTGTGAGTTTCTTCTTATTGATGGTTCTTTCATCGATGGTGTCGGCAACAGAGAGGTTGATGAGTTTACTGCAGAAAAAACACACATTATAAATATTAGCAGGCTGAGAACCGACACATGAGGACCAGTGAAATTAAAGAGGACCCATTTTGTTCCCCCCTTTCCTTCGGTGTGTTTTTAGTTTGTTGTTCATGTAAAATGTGGATTGGCCCTCCCCCACAGAAACTGCTCCTCAACTCATTCAAATGCCTCCATTCAAATCTCGCCTCCTCTCCTGTAAAGGGGTGACGTCACCAGGTGAATCATTTGCATAATATCTGCCACGCTGCTAATTCGGCACGCTATCAATCAAAGGCACTTGGAGTCAACTGCAGCATAATGTGGTTAGTGGTCGTATGGACTTCTAGAGGAAGAGGAGCTGAAGAACCAGAGGCTCAAATGTATTTTACCAGCAGACTGGGGGCGTTTTTTAAGCATTAAAAGCATGAAAACATGTTCAGGCAGTGACCTGAGATACAAGTATGCACCAGAAAAGGACAATAATAGGTCCTGCTTACAGACAATTACACAGTGCCTCATCATGTGAACGATAGCACAGATTTCTTACCAAAGTATGATGCCGTCTGCCACTGCCTTAAACAGGGCTTCGGTTTCAGGTTTGATGGGCAGGACGTGTTTACAGTCCGGATCGTTCTCCAAAGAAGAGTTGATGTAGTTGGCAAAGGCAAACCGCTCCTGCTCTGAAAACACAGAACGGTCACGATGGTCCACGTACGTCCCGTCCTATCAGGCATTAGCTTCACCACAGCTTCCCTTACCGGAGATTGAATGCTGAGTTCCTTCACTAGAGATCTCGCTGGTGCCCCCGATGGCTAATATTCCTTCCTTCTTGTTCAGAGCTTTCCTGAAACCCTTGGCCATTTGGTCGTTCTTCAGATCCTGGAAAATCTGAAAACAGTGGAGTTCATTTGATTAAAATGACATGCAGACGAAAGCAAGGAAACAATTTAACGCTTTAACAAACCCAGACTCCATCTTAAACACCAGCGTTGTGATTTAAAATAAAATGTACATTGCCTGGCATGCATACTGCAGCATTTTAGGTCGTTTTTACATGAGGAAAGTGTTTCTAAAGCATTGCCGTCGGAACGCAGAACCTTTTAAAAAAGTGTTTTTAGCGAGAGCGTCGTCGTGTAAACGCAGCCTTCGTTAGCTCAGCAGTTAGTAAGGTTGTGAGTGAGTTGGGTTAGCTGGTTAGTGTTACCTACAGCCTTGAACTCTTCCAGGCTGATGTGGCTGTCGTTGTCTCTGTCCAGCTTCTGAAGGAGTTCTCTGATCTGGTATCCGGGCAGAGGACGGCCCACCTCGGTGAAGAGGTCCCCGAGCTCAGAGGCCGAGATGTAGCCGTTTCCATCCACATCTAGAGAAGCAGGGCAGGGAAATTATTATTATTATTATCATTATTATATGACAGATATGAAGGGTTACATCTGCTATTCGAAAACACTCGACTCCCCCTCGTCTCTCTGTCAAATTTCCATGTGTTCATCTTTTTTTGCAATAGAGAAATAAAGTTAAAATACGACTGCACTAAACAATTAATTTGCTTTGAACTGATCCAATGATTCATTTTTTTATTATTCCAGAATATAAAAATTAAAAACAAAAAATATTAGAACTTGTCAAATTACCATTTCAATATTTTAATCATCATCATCTTCTCTTAAAACACAAATATAACAACACACTGTTTAACTGTTTTCAGTAAGAAATACGTATATTTTCTATTGATAGAGATGAACATCTGTCAGTCAGATGGAGCACATGCACTGTATGAAGACATGTGTATGTCAGCTGCTTTATCCCACTTCAAACACTCATTCATCATGGTCTTCACACACACACCCTCACACACACACCCTCACACATATTTACTCACCCACTTTCTGGAAGCCCTCGTTGATCTCCTCCATCTCCTCGGCGCTGACGATCTCCGACATCTTAACACCTAAGAAATAACAGCATTTAGGGACTGTAACACAATCAGATGCACATAACGACAATAACGCGTCATTTCTCTCCTGCATGTTTTAGGTTTCTCCCGGCTCTCACACACCTGATTCTAATGATGTGCTCGTTATCAAACAACTGAAGCTTGTCACAGGTTTGAAAATCGTTAGAATCAGGTGTGTTAGAGCAGGAGTGTGTAAAACATCCAGGACCGGGGCTCTCCAGGACCGGGGCTCTCCAGGACCGGGGCTCTCCAGGACCGGAGTTCCCCTGACTTAGTGTGTCGGTAGAAGACGTAGGAAAGAGTCATGAAGACAGAGAAAGTTTTATAAAGTTGCTAACATTAGCAACCGGAAGCTACTGGTCATACCAGACATAGGAAGGTCTTGAATGGCAAAACACTGTTTTACAGCTAATTAATTTAGGTTTCCATTTTCTAAGAAAACCTTGTCCTTTAAAAAAAAAAAAAAAAAAAAAAAAAAGGTCACATGGTCTCAGTTTCAAAATCTTTTCATCCTCAGGATGGTTTCTGTGAAACACACAGCTTATCATGGTGAAGCTGAGCATATTGATCCATACGTATACGTTGCCTCAAACTACAACAGACACACATTTGTTACAGGAGATGTGTGGAGACGCCGTTAGCTTGCTGGACGAGGTATTCGATAGCATCCCATGTTCATTATTCCTTCATTTCAGCCTGGAGCGTTTACTCTCCGACAACACGGCTCTGTTAACTCAGTCAGGAGCTTGATCGATGACACAAAACAGCCATTCAGCATTACAGTTACATCAGCCCAGAAGCCTAATAACGTTTAACAGGAGTCTGTAATGGCAGGTGTGGAAGGTTTGCATTATAGCTTATGTAGATAGCTATTTATATTACAGCTGCTGTATATAGAAATTACATGGCTCTCTCAGTTATGATGTGGTCCACATCAGCTTGTGGTTTATAGAATGGTAGCCCTGCATATTTACATATACTGTGGCTAAAAGGCCAAAATCACAAAAACATTAAAGTGTTGGCATAGCAAAGAAAAAACAGCCCCGTTCCCATATTCCAATATAACAACACCGTCATCGATTATGTTCACTTTTGACATGGTTTTAGTAGCATGGTAGAGACCTGTCAATCAGCAGGTAAGCCCCGCCCCCTAAAGCATCCCCTGCTTTCTGGTCTGGTGGACTCTAAATGGACCTGTCAATCAGCAGGTAAGCCCCGCCCCCTAAAGCACCCCCTGCTTTCTGGTCTGGTGGACTCTAAATAGACCTGTCAATCAGCAGGTAAGCCCCGCCCCTAAAGCATCCCCTGCTTTCTGGTCTGGTGGACTCTAAATAGACCTGTCAATCAGCAGGTAAGCCCCGCCCCCTAAAGCATCCCCTGCTTTCTGGTCTGGTGGACTCTAAATGGACCATAATGTACTAAATGAACAGTCATTCCAATGTTAACGGAGATTATACATCAATTTCCTCATCGACTTCCATGCAATCACTCTTCTTCTTACAACCAGAGGAGTCGCCCCCTGATGGCCAGCAGAGAGAATGCAAGTTTAAAGATACATCAGCATTTGGCCTGGTGCTGTATTAGAAATGTCATCTGGGTGAGGTGAAGACGCTTTAATGCCACCAAATAGGCTAATGATGAGACGTAGCAGCAAGCATGCAGATTCCTTCACTAACGGATAAATATCATGTTAGATCTCCAGCTCAGATTCAGCGTTCAGTAGCAAAAACCAGATCTCTGTAGTAGCAGATAATGTTATAGAATATAGAGTCCCAGTAACGAGAGATAATTACATTAGACTGTATAGGATTCAGTCTGAGCGAGAGCTTCCTGCTGCTGCTGCTGCTGAGTGCAGAGACAAGAAGAAATGGCAACTTGAAGTATTACAGCTACAGATAATCAATACCTGCCTCGGAAGCCAAGGCAATCCAGACAAATCAAAGTTAGCCTGAGATATTAACATCAGATGACTCCAGACATCATGATATCCATTTAAATGCCTACATTTTTCAGTCTTCCACCTGTGACTTTGAAGAGATATTAGCAGGAGGGGACGGAGAATCTTCAGAAATGGTCCCTTCTGACTTTCTCCGGGAAAGAAATTCCCGACGTGCCACGATTGTGTTACAGGTTTGGAAAATAAGCAAATATCCCGAGCTTCAGCCCAATATGCAAACACGGTGGTTGCCCATGTGAGAGACAGACGTGCACAGATACAGTGCCGGCAATCACAGGGCCACTAATCATCCAGGAATGACTCTCCTGACCAAACAACACAATAGCTGTCAGACGACACGTTTTTTTATGTCAGTTATCTAATGCCAAAGATATTTGAATAATGAATGGAGGCGAATTCTGCTTCATGCAAAACAGGCCTGCAAAACACAATACGGACAGTATCATCCAACGTCAATACAAAGACCTCAAAACAACGTGTGTGTGGTGTGATAGGTTATCAGCATTATCAGGGTTTTTACAGTTAGTTGATCATTCAAGACATGCTTGCTTGGTGTCCTTTTGTTAACATACCTTTTTTTGTGTAAGATAGCTCAAATGGTTGGATTAAAGGGGAAAGGAAAATACATTCTTACTGCCACAAGATGTCACTGCTTAGAACAGTTTTCTGGGTTTCTAAAGGTGGAGGTTTGTTTAAATGCCAATTTTAATCAGGAAAAAAAAAACACAGAAAGGTGTTGTTGCGTTAAAAAAAAATGATACATAGCATGTTTGAGGAAAAACACTATTTGGTTAGTTCTCTGGTGTCTATGAGGTGTGGAAATGCCAGCTGATATAAGTTGACAAATGGAAGTTTTCTTTGTCTTTAAAAACATGTTTACAGACAAACAAAGGAGTCAATCCGTCCTGAAGTAAAGTCCTTCCTGGTGGATCAAACACTGACTCAATGTCCCTGCAATGTCCTCCAGATTTACATCAGCATGATGCACATGAAAGAAAGTCTCTCACACACACACTCACACACACACACACACACACACACACACACACACACACACACACACACACACACACACACACACACACACACACACACACACACACACACCAGTAGTATTCATAATTAATTGATTAATTAATTGATTAGCCTCGAGCATTTAGGAAACAACCAGGAAACGTGTCAAATAGAGTAGTAGATTCATAGAAATAAATAAAACACACGTGACGAGATTAACTTCACATTGAATGGAATTGTTGTGTAATTGACGTGTCGTCCGTTTTTTTTTAGCTAGCACATTTATTTAGTTTTTATTCACATCTTTGTGAAACGCGTTGTTCGCCGAGTGGAAGGACACAAACTGCCGCATTACGTCCTATTTCCTGCTGCTCGGTAAAACCTTCCCCTCCCCTCCTCTTACCTGAAGTTCCGCTAGTGCTATCCACTCCAAGCTCCCGGGAAATGAACTGCCTGTGTCGGCCTCTCGCCGCTCCCCTGTCCCCTTTTCTTCTCTGGCTGACACCGCCCGGTGCGGAGGACCTGCTCCGCCCCTCCGCGTCACCCCCACTCCCCGAACCGACATCCCTCCGCCTCCTCCTCTGGGTCGTGTTGTTAGTGTTGGGATGGGGGGACGATACGGGGCACTATTTCTTCAACAAATGGCTGCTTAAAAAGCACACACACGTAAAAAACGTCGAAACAAAAAAAAAAAGAGATCAAATTGAGATCATCAATAAAGTCTGTAAATAGTGTTTTGGGTCACAAACTCACTTTTAAAATGGCCGTAACATCAACAACCTCTAAACTAATTGGACTTTTTAAATACCTTTTTTTTAACTTAAACCTTTCACAAACTCACATTAACGTTACTCAGCTGTCAACTCAACAAACAAGTTTGATCAAGTAACACGATGTTCACTTTTTTAATTATTTAAACAGGAATTGGGTGTGTTTGTAAGCTAATGCTAATGCCAACGTGACTCAGTAATTTAACGTTAGCTAGTGCATTTCATACAGTCCAAGGTCCTTCAGTTCATTCACACAGGAGCACAAATCATCAGCTGTGGTCTCTTGTTTCAATTTAATATTTTATGACTTTCCACTGTCCGTTTACTTACTTTACTTTATGTATTTGTTTTTTAAAGTTGTACTCAAAGCAGTTTAATGACTTGTCTTGGCATTTATAGAGTCTCATTCCCTCGCTGTTAAATGACCAACATAAATCACCTCTACGCTAACGGGACTTAGCTAACAAGGCAAAATACCTGAGTGGCTCTAGTGACGTCAGTTTGAACGGCACAGTCTTAACATAAACCTTTCACAAACTCACGTTAACGTTAGCCAGCAGCCAACTTTACTCAACAAATACGTTTCATCAAGTAACACAATGTTCACATTTTTAAGCATTTTTTCTGAATCACTGAAGCAGGAATTGGGTGTGCTTGTAAGCTAATGCTAATGCTTACGTGACTCAGTAATTTAACGTTAGCTAGTCCATCCTTTCTGTTCAATCACACAGGAGCACAAATCATTAGCTGTGGTCTCTTGTTTCAATTTAATATTTCATGACTTTCCACTGCCTGTTTACTTACTTTACTTTATGTATTTGTTTTTTAAAGTTGTACTCAAAGCAGTTTAATGACTTCTCTTGGCAGTTATAGAGTCTTGTTCCCTCGCTGTTAAATGACTGTAGCATAAATAACCTCTACGCTAACGGGACTTAGCTAACAAGGAAAAATACCCGAGTGGCTCTTGTGACGTCGGTTGGAACGGCACAGTCTTAACATAAACCTTTCACAAACTCACGTTAACTTTAGTCAGCAGCCAACTTCAACAAATTGGTTGAGTTTTTTTGTGAATCACTGAAGCAGGAATTGGGTGTGGTGGTAAGCTAATGCTAATGCTACGTGACTCAGTAATTTAACGTTAGCTAGTGCATTTCATACAGTCCAAGTTCCTTCTGTTCAATCACACAGGAGCACAAATCATCAGTGGTTTCTTGTTTCAATTTTATATTTTATGACATTCCACTTCCCGTTTACTTATGTTTATGTATTTTTTTCACATAAAAAAATACATTTCACATAAAAAAAATAAAATGATGACATGGATTTAAAGGGATGAAGGTGAGTTCATCCTTCAAGTAACTATTTTTATATCTTTATTGTCTTTGTTGTGTGATGATGAAGCTGTACAAACCTTTTAATTTCCTGTGACTAACAGCAGATGACTCATGTGACATTTGTCCGTAAGCACTTCTGAACATTGAAACAGCGGTGAACGTGTTTGTGTCGGACAACTCTGAATGAAAAACCCACAGAGAAGTCAAGGCCTTCTAGAAATATCAGCCACACGGTGCAGGAATTTACCGTGTGCAAGATTCAGCACATTACTGCAGAGACTAAGAGGCATGAGAGGAGGGAAGAAGAGACAAAGGTGGGAGGAAAGGTATGAGGAGAGGAGGAGAGGGAGGAAGGAGGGAGGAAGGCCAGCGTGTAGAGACTGGTAGCAGCAGAGCTCCCACACTTGAAGTTACAGACAGATAAAACGTGTTTGCACAATGAATAATCAGTAAACTGCTGCAGATCAATATCTGAACACAATCCAACCAACGTTGCCTGATGGAGATACTCTTCTAATCTTAGGTTGACGTTACTGGTTTAATGGCTTGGCTGTAGAAAATCTAAAATGGCAAATATTTTATTATTTTGCATCTAAACTGGTTATAGAGAAACCGCAGTAGCATATATGAGTAAAAACAATATGTTACAGACTTGAGCTGAACTCCCCGTGAGTCAAATACTATTTACCAAGGATATTCATGAAGTGGTAATAAAATACTGAGCTGAAAAGTTCATATCATGATTATTCTGGCCCAAATAACTGCAAATGATTCACAATATTATCCCGATAATCCAAATAACAATAAACATAATACATTTTATTTATGGGCACCTTGCAGGACACTCAAAGACCCCTTACATATACACATAAAATAATAAAATATCATTTTTTTGTGAACATTTTTGAATTTATTAAACAACAATCAAATTATATGAAAGCAGATTATCATAAATCTTCTTCCAAAATAAAACATGCTTTATCAGTGAATGTAATTTAAAGTGTGAGAGCTCTGCTACCAGTCTCTACATGTCGGCCTTCCTCCCTCCTCCTTCCTCCTTCCTCCCTCCTCCTCCTCTCCTCATACCTTTCCTCCCCCTCTTGTCTCTTCTTCCCTCCTCTCATGCCTCTTCGTCTCTTCAGTAATGTGCTGATTCTTGTCACAGTAAATTCCTGCAGTGTGGCTGAAACTTGGGCAGATCTTTCTAGAAGGCCTTGACTTCCCTTGACATTAGTTTTTTTCTGTGAAAACTAACTCACGTCAAATATATAATTTTCACAACTCATGGATTCGTCTCATTCATGCTGTTACTCTCAATTACTCTCAACCCATCTGTCATTTTTCCTTCAGCGCAATGCATGATGGTATGTAATCGATAAGTGACCATTGGTGGTACGCTACTCTTCGAGAGGAGTAGGTTATAATCATTTTCGCTAAGCGTTCAGACATTCAACATGGCAGACTGTATATGGTGGACTATAAAGTGAGTGATTTGATAAATGACACCATGTCAAAATTAGCTGCTGTGAGGATAGTCTATTGCCTTGTTTGATCCGGACCTTTGGACTTTTTCACTTTGGTCCCAACCAAAAATAGCAGGTATGAAAGATGTGTGGGCTGCACCGAAGGAGCACCAAAGGAGCACCAAAGGAGCACCAAAGGGCACCAAAGGAGCACCAAAGGAGAACCAAAGGAGCACCAAAGGAGCACCAAAGGGGCAACAAAGGGGCAACAAAGGAGAACCAAAGGAGCACCAAAGGGGCAACAAAGGAGAACCAAAGGAGAACCAAAGGAGCACCAAAGGGGCAACAAAGGAGCACCAAAGGAGCACCAAAGGAGAACCAAAAGAGCACCAAAGGGGCAACAAAGGGGCACCAAAGGGGCAACAAAGGGGCACCAAAGGGGCAACAAAGGGGCACCAAAGGGGCAATGTCAGTCCGGATCAAACAGGAACACGTTTCAGTTCATTTGCATCGTGAGGAAACATTTTTTGACTGGTTTCAAACTTTTGCACCGATTACCGGCAGTTAAGGCATTTAGCTACAGAAGAAGAAGAAGAAGAACCAGAAAAGAACCATTTGACTTTTCGTTAATTTCGTTCCTTTCAGTCCTCGTGTAAAAGCTAGCTATGCCCGATGTTTTGTGGGTTACCATGGTCACGAGTTACAAATATCGAATTAGCTTTTAACACACATGGTTGCGACTCCAATATTAAGTATATTAACTTGTATGAAATAGTATGATTATTAACAACTTTACTGCTAGTGCGTTCGTCCACGTAGAATATGCACCGTCAGCTCAGTTTTGGGACGGGGAGTATCGCAACAGAGCTGATGCGTAGCTCGACCAATAAGACTATTTTTACTTCCACAGTGAATGATCCTGCTGAACGGATCGTTCTCGTTCACTGAAAAGATTCGCTTGTAAAAGCACATTCATTTTCTCCATCCTTTCAAGAGGAAGAGGCTACCCGACAAATTGACAACATGGCGACGTCAGGCGCATGCTCGTCTACTAACCAATCAATGGGGAGACAATTTTAAAAAACACGTACGTAAGTTAATCAACTAATGGAATAAAATGTTAAATGGAAACCCACAGCTGATGATGTGTTCCCGTGTGAATGCGGCAACAGAAGGACCTTGGACTGTGTCTCCTGCTGCCGGTTCATCAGGGCTGGAGGCTGACAGCTGGCTCATGTGATAACACTGATAGTATGTCAACAAGCCAAATAAACGGCTGGCAAATTCACTATTGTTGCCTCTCAGCAGTGTGTGTGAGGCGGACACGGAGGGGTAGAAAACAGCCAGAATAATCTGATTACTGTGCATTATTTTGCCAGGATGTGGTCGATGCTTTAAACACATGCTTCTGTGACTCATTAATCAACATGAACCTTAGTGAGCTTCATTACAGTAACACCACGAAACATTGCCAAGTTGGTGGCCAATTTAAACTTGTTTAGACTTTAATACCCAGAAATCCTTTCTGACGTAAATTAACGTCTGGATTCTGGTGTGAAGCTGCTAACGAAGTGTTAAAGTCATCTTAGATGCTAACTAGCATTGGTAAAGTGGTATCGAGCTGTCAATCACCAGGTAGGCCCGCCCCCTAAAGCATCCCCAGCTTTCTGGTCCGTAGACTTCTATCCAATCAGAGAGGAGTCGCCCTGATGGCCAGCAGGTTTCCGCCTGGTGTAGACTCAACATCTTTTTTTTAATTACTGCCTGTTTCTTCTTCCTCATCAGCGTATCATTGAGCTCCTCCCTGCTACCACTCATACTGGTTTATCATCTTCCCTCCTCCTCCTCCTCCTCCTCCTCCTCCTCCTCCTCTCAGGCGGAGCAAGAACTTTTCTAAGAGAAGAAAAAAACAGCACAGTTTATTTTAACCTCACGGGAAGTAAGAAACGTTAAAAAGCAACACGTGGGAGAAGAATTAAAAGCATCGGGGGATGTCCCATTACATCCTGTGTTTGTGAACGGTGTGTTTGACCTCTGACCTCCACTCCAGTGCGGTACATTCATGTTGCATGAAGGAGTGGGAGAAAGGAACGCTTGTGACCGGCCACTTCCAGCATTTCTTACTCCCACATTGTTGTTGGTAACTCAACACGTCTCTCGTTATTCAGGTCTGAGGCTGTCCATTCAGAGCAGGTCTGTTCAAATGTTCCAACGATGTGTTATCCTGCGGGTCAATGACCCCGGCCATTTCAAGAAAATGATTATGGTCAAAATAGTTACCCAGGTTTATGCTTCAGGTATTCATATTTCTTTAATGACAACTGAAATAACCCAGTAAATAAAACATAAAAATAATAGATTCAAGATTCAAAATTCAATACTTTAATTGCCAAACAACAGAAGTTATTAGGAATTTGCCGCTCTTAAAACAAAATAATATGATAACCCCCTTTTTTAGAGACGATGAATGGGGTCAAATGAACCCGAGGACAACAGGAGGTTTAAAGGGACAGTTCACCCCAAAATGGAATGTTTTTGTCCTACCTTGTGCTATTTATCAGAAATCGTGATGTGGTTGCTTAACGTAATCCAGACCTTGTTGCATGTAAGAATGTCTTGAGTATAGTTGCTGTTGAATTTTAATATAATAAATATATATAAAAATGTCCTGTAACGATTGTCCAAATAACTAGCCAAAAAAATGAGATTACGATATTATCCCGATTTTCGTGAAAACACACTTAAAAATGTTAAGATGGCAGCAAAACATATACTGGCATCACTTCACCTCACATTTTACCACAATTAGAACATGTTTTTTTTTTTTTAAAGTGAAGATCGTACAGGAAATATAAAACAAATAAAATAAAATTGAAAAAAATAGCACCTGTTATTTCTGACAATTACTGGAGGTCTATTTCTCACTTAGCTGGGCTGCTTCCACTCGTAACAACATTCACAATTATCCCCACGATGGAAATTCTATATCAACAACAATATCATCCCATCCATACACCACGTCTGACTGAAGGAACACGTCTACTCCAGAAAGGAAAAAAAGTATGAATAGCAGAATATATTTCAGGTTATTTCCATCCATTACTCTGTCAGAGCCTGTGAGTGATTGTAAAGGAAGGTGTGACTGTTTTCCCACGATCGAGTGGCACTCCGCAAGGCTGGGTGTTAAGCATGAAAGGCTACACTGGTGCGATTATCGGTGTGTAACAGAGAGTATCTGTGTGTGTGTGTGTGTGTGTGTGTGTGTGTGCCTTCAGGCAGGTTCTCCGGAGAACAATTCCCCCTGATCACACCCATCTCCTCCCCTCCACGCCGCTCACTTTAGCCCACTTGTCCTTATACGGTCATACCGACAGCTCGGCTTCTGATTGGTTGAAGAAAAAAAAAGGCCTTTTAATTGAAGCACACACCTGTATGGGCTTGCACACACACACACACACACACACACACACACCCAGGCAATTATGCCAATGTTTCTCCAACGTGCATCGATTACTATTAAACAATTATACGTTTATCTGTTTATTAAAGAGAACAAACACACAAACACTTTGAAACTTCCTGGAAAAGTTCATGCAGCTTCGTCCTCACTCATCAATAAGGGTTTTTTTTTGTCACAAAAGGTGACTTTCAACCCATTTAACAACTGTAGTGCTTTAATGACACGTCCTGTGTCCCAGTTAAACGGTTTGGACCGCATTTCATGAACAAATTGATAGAAAACAAGCTATGAACACATCGTTGTGTGACAGAGATGCTCAATTGATTGATTTAGAATATATATATATATATATTTATATATTTAAATTTGAAGTCCAAGCACATTTTAATAAATGTAAATTAATTAAATTATGAATCAAATGTTTTTTCCTTGAAGGAAAAATAGATCAGGGTTCTTATGGGTTAAATAAGTTGAGTCTCTCTCTCACTCACACACACCTCTGGCACTGTTCTTGTCTAGACACGCCATCTATTAAATCCAGTCTACAAAACACCCAGTGCATACCTGTGTCCACACACACACACACACCACTGTGCTGCTGAACCTGCTGGAGGTCTTCATGGATAATATGGGACACTGAAATGTCCTCAGCAGCATCACAGACCCCTCAGAGAGAGAGAGACACACACACACATTTTTGAGGAAGTAGCTTATCAGTGATTGGAGGAAGTGGGTCGGTTTATCACAGAGAGAAAATTTGCCTCCAAGCCGCAGTTTTTATGGTCGTGGCTTCTGCAGAAAACATGAATCCCTCGTCTTTGTTCATTCAGTCACATTTTCAGCCGAGACAAATCATTTGATGCACAGAAAAGAGTGAATGAAACTAAAACGCTGTCATGTGAGTTTGAGAAATCCCCGAGGAAAGGAGAGACAGCGCCCTCTAGCTGACACACAAAGGAAAGCATGGCAAGAGGTTTGGATTTTCATTAATGTGACGTACATTTTATTTATTTTTACACAGACAGAAACAGATCTTATGGATTATCACATTGTGGATCGGCGTCGTGGCGGTTCCCTTCAGTCAGACGGCTCTTCTGCAGACTCCAGGTCAGATAAAACGGCTCTGGATGAGAAAAGACAGGAGAGTGTTTCCTCTGTTGTTCTCGGCAGCGTAACTAAAGAATGAAACCTGAACATCTGAGTCATCTAAGATGCTTCTCCTCAGGACTGGACGTGCTGTCAGTGAAAACTCATTGTTCTGCTCATCCATCACACCATGCCACCTCCATGGACGGGTCAACCACAGACTTGTCATGGTGACATCACCCACTGGTTTGTGGACTTTGTGGTTTTGATACCGCCGTTGCCATATTTGGATTTAACTGCATCCGGATCCATCTGGTTTTGGATCAAAGCCAAAGTCTACAGGCCTCTGGTGCTAGTAAAACGACTGATTGGCCCAAGGGTGCTAGAATTATTTTAATTTATTTAATATATATATATATATATATATATATATAAAAATAATGTTGAATTATTTTTATTTAATGTATATACATTAAATAAAAATAATTCCACATTATTTTCACGCTGTCTCGCCTCCTCACCTCTGTTCCTCGGTCAGATCAAACTCTGCCAGCGTTCGCCTCGCCAGCCTCGGCGTCGCCGGCAGACAGAAGGCCGCCGACAGCTGAACCAGCTCCACCGCCCTTCCAGCAGCGCCGTCGCTGCGACACGCCGACAGGAAGTCCTCCAGCAGCCTTTCACTGCAAAACAACACAGCAGGAAACGTCAAAGCAGTTTTATCTGCTGCAACAGTTGCATCCAGAGTCACTTGCATGGATGTGAGGCTCAATTACTGCATGAATATACAATTCCATGTTTAATATCTGGGGCTGGAGGCATGTTTACCCGTCGTGTTGAAAGCTCAGAGGCAGCAAACAATTACAACTTAACGACATTTCCCATCATGGTAGTTTTACTTTAAGTGAAAATGCAGCATTAATATTCTGTTTGTATATAAATTTCACACACGGAGACTGTTTTTCTGTTCAAAGTGAATGTTTGAGCAATTTCATTAATTACAATTAAGTGGACACACACACACAGTATTATATTTTGTATTGTATTTTATTATTATTTTAATTTTATGTTTTTATTTGTAGTTTGGGACTTACTCAGGGATTCTGTTCTTGGATTTTAATTAACTTATTTAATTATTATTTTAACATATTTATTTAATATATGTATACTTAATTGAATTATTATTATTTTAATGTATGTATTTATTTACTTACTCAGGGACTCTGTTCTTGGATTTTAATTAACTTATTTAATTATTATTTTAACACATTTATTTAATATATAAATATACTTATTTTAATTATTATTATTTTAATGTATGTATTTATTTACTTACTCAGGGACTCTGTTCTTGGATTTTAATTAACTTATTTAATTTTTATTTTAACATATTAATTTAATATATGTATACTTAATTTAATTATTATTATTTTAATGTATGTATTTATTTACTTACTCAGGGACTCTGTTCTTGGATTTTAATTAACTTATTTCATTTTTATTTTAACATATTTATTTAATATATAAATATACTTATTTTAATTATTATTATTTTAATGTATGTATTTATTTACTTACTCGGGGACTCTGTTCTTGGATTTTAATTAACTTATTTAATTATTATTTTAACACATTTATTTAATATATAAATATACTTATTTTAATTATTATTATTTTAATGTATGTATTTATTTACTTACTCAGGGACTCTGTTCTTGGATTTTAATTAACTTATTTAATTTTTATTTTAACATATTTATTTAATATATGTATACTTAATTTAATTATTATTATTTTAATGTATGTATTTATTTACTTACTCAGGGACTCTGTTCTTGGATTTTAATTAACTTATTTCATTTTTATTTTAACATATTTATTTAATATATAAATATACTTATTTTAATTATTATTATTTTAATGTATGTATTTATTTACTTACTCTGGGACTCTGTTCTTGGCTCTGAAGAGCTGCAGCATCTCCCTGCAACAACAAGGAGAAGTCAGATCCATTTCTCTTTGATTTGACAGGAAGCATTAATGGAGTCAGTCTGTAGCTGGACGGACAGACGGACAGTCGGACAGACGGACGGACGGATGGACGCCTCACTCACCAGGCCTGCTGGGTCTGAGTGGCTCGCAGCAGCAGGGAGGTGATGTGCGAGAGGGCGGAGGTGCTCCACTCCAGGCTGGGCCTCCCTCTGTCTCCGTTAAACACACTCTTCACGTCCACAGCGCACGCCGCGAACGCCTCCTGAACCTGCAGACGCATATCCATAAACACGGAGATATTTCCACCACCCTCCCGTCGGTATGCATCACACCTTACTGACCTCAGGACTGTGTCGGTCTCTGGCCATCAGGGCCAGCAGCTCCTCCACCAGGTCGGACTTGTTATCGTGACCCAGAGTCCGGATGTCTGGGGAAACACACAAAGAGAAGGACATGGACTCAGATGCTTCAGTCTATTTGAAGGGAAAAGGGGCGGAGTTTAAGATCAATAAGATAAGATGATCCTTTATTAGTCCCACGGCGGGCATGTTTACATTATGACACAAAGAGGATGGAGATCAGAACAAATATGAATACGTGGGTAACAAGACAGAATAAATAAGTATGGATGTAAAAAGTACGTAATGGTCCTTTAAACTGACCTTTCCAGATGGTGGGCAGCAGGTCCAGGCGTCCGTCGGTGTCCAGAGCCTGGAGCAGGTCCCTGAGTCCCTGAGTGTTCGGGTAGTACAGCTGCAAAACACAACGTTCAATGGTTAACGGTCCCCGTCACGTTCTCCTGAGGTGGGATGAGGATAGAGATCGATGGATGGGTCAAGACTTTCTCACTCAGTTTCCACAGCGATTTAAAGGGATCTGTGCCTTTAAATCTCATCAAAACGTGCTTAAAAAACATATTTTAAAGACACACATAATTCTTCAGTGATATAATCTGACATAAGGTGAACATAAATCAATGGATCTGCTATCTATACTGATGGGGAGACAGACAGGAAAGCCGCGGTAGAAAAGAGATGTTTTCTGCGTTTGAGGCGATGCAGAGTTGTACTGACCGAGGGAATGAGCTTCCTGTACCACGTCAGCACCATGTCGATGTGCTCCATCATACACAGCAGGTTGAAGAAGCGGCCGCTGCAGAGGAGAGACGGCAGCCTCGGTTACCATGTGGAGAAAAATCCATGTGGAGATCCAGAGACTCAGACAGAATCACTGTTCTTTAACCTCCATGTCCTCCAGATCCCCCAGAATCCCCAGCTGTTTCTACTTACTAATAAATACTCTGCTGGTAGGAATCTCCCAGAAGCCTCCAGTTCTCCCCCTGCTCTGCCAGACTGTGGACCTCATAACCCAGCTCCAGGTCTTTATTATCCAGGCACTGTTACCATGGAAACGAGAACAAAATGGTTAGGTGGACAAATATTAACAATGATGCATGTTTTATAATAATAAAATAATACAAAAATCCATCACTAGAGACATGACAATGAAATTGCATTAAAAAGAACACACACAAACAATTCCATAAATAAAATTAAAAGTGAGTATAGTGAGTATGAGTCTTAGTGAGTGTAGAGGTCTTGTAAGTTTTCTTGCTTTCTTATGTATTTATTTTTAATTCTAGTGACTATTTAAATGTAATCTGACAGCTAAAAGCTAAAAATAAGACAAATTGCTATAAAATAATGAATAATAATTAAATGTAGCGAAGGATGGCAGTCTTAATTGAACTAGATGTTAGCTGATTACTTAAGAGCAAACCTTGTATAAATCTAAAAGTAGGCAGGAATCCATCTGTGATCAATATTTTAACAAGTAATAACAATACTTACTACTCTCATCGCACTCGAGAAGAAAAGAACTGGAAAGAAAACGAGAAAAAGAGTAAAGATCTGTTAGAAACGTAAAGGTCTGTTATAAATGTCTATTTTAAACACACACACACACACACACACACACACACACACACACACACACACACACACACACACACACACACACACACACACACACACACACACACACACACACACACACACACACACACACACACACACACACACACACACCATCATCCGGGTCCTGACAGGTGAAGCTGGTTCCTGCCAGCTCTGACATCACTTCCTGTAAAATGTCCGTGTTGCCCTGGCCAGAGGAGGCTGGAGAGAGAAACACAACCATGAGTCAGCAAAAAGGCGACGCCGACAGAAAGCCTGCAGCGCTCACCTTCACGTTACCTGCTTTGGAGAAGATGGACAGGATGTGATTGAAGGACGCCAGGCTGGGAGCTGAGCACGGACACAAGGGGGATTAATGATCACCGATCCATACACCACTGTCAGTGTGTGTGTGTGTGTGTGTGTGTGTGTGTGTGTGTGTGTGTGTGCGGTCACCTATTCCCATGTGCTTCATCTCACTCAGAGTGTGTAGAGCTTGTGTTTTGGCCAAAGAGCCGCAGCGTTTCAGAGCTTTGAGGACGCTGTTGAAGGTCAGCAGGTTGGGCTGAACTTTCTGCTGACTCATCTGGTTCAACAGCTCCTGCAGACGGAAACAGGGCCGGATTATCAAGGGAAGTATTGATAATAATCTCATTATCAAGGGAAGTATTGATCAAAATCTTATTATTATTGTGTATTTAATATTTAGTTTTAAACAACACCAATTTTTTTTTTTTTTTTACATGTATAAGATGTGTAAGTATCTTGCTGAGTGAAACAGTGAAGCGGTTCTTACAAAGATGATCTCCCATCTCTCGTTGTATTTATCTCGTACGTCTGGAGCCGCTGTTATCAAAGCGTTGAAGATGTCAACGTCAGCTGAAACAGGAAGTACACAGAAACTTAGAGAGCCACGACAACCACTCGACCTGTCAATCAGCAGGTAAGCCCCGCCCCCTAAAGCATCCCCTGCTTTCTGGTCTGGTGGACTCTAAATGGACCATAATGTACTAAATGAACATCATGCTGGATTGAAGAAGACTTGAAACTAGAGATTGAGACCATAAACTCATGTTTACAATGTTTACTGAGATAATACATCAAGAGAGAAGTAGGACCATTTTCTCATAGACTTCTATACAACCAGAGAGGAGTCGCCCCCTGGTGGCCAGCAGAGAGAAGTAGGACCATTTTCTCATAGACTTCTATACAACCAGAGAGGAGTCGCCCCCTGGTGGCCAGCAGAGAGAAGTAGGACCATTTTCTCATAGACTTCTATACAACCAGAGAGGAGTCGCCCCCTGGTGGCCAGCAGAGAGAAGTAGGACCATTTTCTCATAGACTTCTATACAACCAGAGAGGAGTCGCCCCCTGGTGGCCAGCAGAGAGAAGTAGGACCATTTTCTCATAGACTTCTATACAACCAGAGAGGAGTCACCCCCTGGTGGCCAGCAGAGAGAAACACTAAACTACATCCTCAACAAAGTTCCCTTGTAAATTGAAATGAAACATTATTCCAACACAAATCTGTAATCAACGCTCAAAATGTGTAAAGTTGTGTTTGTATACGAGGAAGGTCTTGGTGAAACTCACCCGTCACTCTGTTGTTCAGCATGTCCGTGTGCATGCTGAAGGCCTTTGAGTACGCCCCGTGCTGGAGGGGAAACAGACAAACACACTTCATCTCCAGCAGAATAACCATCCGGCCTGATGCCAGGAGCCTCGGTTCTTACCTTCACCATGCCTCGGATCAGAGCCGAGTAACACCGGGTGTCTCTCTCTGGCAGCAGGTTGAAGATTCTCTCTGCGTTGTTGTTTTCCCTCCAGGTGAACTTCAGCAGGTCTGAAGCCCGACGAAACCTCCCTTTCCTTCTCCTCACCTCCTCTCCTGGCCCCTCCTACAAACACACACCTATATATTTACATATATATGTACACAACTTTTCATGAACCTATTATATTCATGGTACCTTCAAGAGCTGCCCCCCTCTAAGTAAGTACTAATTAAATACATTTCTTTAGTTGATTAGCCGTTTATCACTTTTTCATTGCTTTTATTTTTAAATGTGAATAAAATAATATCACTCTTCTCCGACCGTCACGCTGAGGTCTGGATCCGAGGTCTGGATCCGAGGAGGACTCACCGTGTCCTCCGACTGTGGTCCCCCCTCCTGGTCCGGGTCTCTGTCACAGTAAAGACAGATCAGGTCCAACATCTCATGGGTCGTTTCCATGGAGACCGCTGTGCCTGGAGGAACGGAATTCAAGAGGTGAGGTGGCAACATCCCGAAAACAGATGTGTGTGTGTGTGATATATGTATGTGTGTGTGTGTGTGTGTGTGTCTGTGTGTGTGTATATGTATGTGTGTGTGTGTGTGTGTGTCTGTGTGTGTGTATATGTATGTGTGTGTGTGTGTGTGTGTGTCTGTGTGTGTGTATATGTATGTGTGTGTGTGTGTCTGTGTGTGTGTATATGTATGTGTGTGTGTGTCTGTGTGTGTATATGTATGTGTGTGTGTGTGTGTGTGTGTCTGTGTGTGTGTATATGTATGTGTGTGTGTGTGTCTGTGTGTGTGTATATGTATGTGTGTGTGTGTCTGTGTGTCTGTGTGTGTTCTCACCAGATTGCAGGAGTTGATCGTACATTTCAACAGTAGCTGTAACTTTCCTCAAGTTGATTCGTTCCTTCAGTGCCTCCTCAGACACCTCCTCAAGAAGGAGAGACACGGTCTCTGGCATCAGACACTATACACACACACACACACACACACACACACACACACACCAAAACAACAAAACATCAAACAAGATGTTTGCTATGAGACTAAATCTACAGTTTAACAGCCACATATTTTCCTGGATAAATAAAAGTGTGTGTGTGTGTGTGTGTGCTGTGTGTGTGTGTGTCTTACTGGTATATGAGGCTCAGCAAAGTCTTTGGTGAAGAACTTGGGATTGTTGTTGACAAAGAATTTGGCTGCAGATCTGCCGGACTCCTGAGAGAGAGAGTACAGCTTCTGCAGGGGGAGAGAGAGAGAGAGAGAGTTCAGAGTTCAGAGTTCAGAGTTCAGAGTTCACCCTCTACTGCTGCTGTTTATTATTTTAGTTATCATCATCTTGTTTACTGTGTATACTGCTCATAATTAAAAGAAGACAATTACATTCTGCCATATAGTTCCTTTGTAACAAACATGACATAAAGTTTATTATATTTTCTATGTTATTATAATATATTACGTCTTTGACGTACAAACTCAGAGGAGGTCCTGGGAGAGAGGTACGGGTCGTCCTGGAAGTGGTAGGGGTACGCTGAAGGGTCCTGGAAGAGAAAAGAAAGCAGGTTAACACAGACCAGACCAGACCACCCCAGACCAGACCAGACCAGACCAGATTGAAGGAGGTCTCACCCTGCCGACGGTCGAGGCCAGAGCCTCCAGCACCGCCTCCTTGCTCCTGTTGAGAAGAGTCATTCATTCAGTCTCATTAAACATATTCATGTGAAAGTAAACACGCGATGTAAAACAATTAAAATGGACACATGCCATGTTTTCTTCCTGGGGATGACGATAGCATCCGTAGGTTCTGCAACAACAATAGAGAGAAGGTGTGATTTGAATATCACTGATCTATTACCATCGATTATCAATAACACCTGATGGAGGTAATGGGTGATTACATCTAACAGGAGAGACAATATCCCAACAAATCTTCAGATTTTAATTATTTATTTTTGTTGTTTTATTTTCTGCTGAGGATAAACATATCCCATTACATTTTTTAGTAAAACGACATGATATAATACACATTGGTCTCGTGAGTTCTTACTTCCATTATGCTTGTGTCATGTCTGAAAATGTGTTACTTATTAATCGCAATCAGTCCTTTTCTTAGTTAAATAAAATACATGAGGATAACAAAAAAAATCGTATTCATAAATACCTTTATATGCTTCTGTGGCTTGTTGTCGCAGAGCTGCACTCCAACCAAAACTCCTGAGAAAGGAGAAGGAGGAGGAGGAGGAGGAGGAGGAGGAGGAGAAGAGGGCGAGGAGAAGGAGAAGGAGAAAGTGAATTAACTAAGACTTTTGTAACACATACAGTAACACACATTTCTTACGTCGATAATAACATTACACGTAACAGTGTATGTGACGTTATTACGTTAGCTTCACGAAGACGTGACCTCCTGTCAAACGATGCTAGCTGCGGCCGTAATCTTCATCCGGCGAGCCAGATTAAAATATATTAACATCGGAATGAGTGGTTTTGTGTTTAAACGCGGCTGTCTCACCTGTGACCCCAGGCCTGATCGATATTATTGAGCAGAAAGCGGCCGTTTCTTTGGAAGTAATGCCCTACGTGCCTACCGGGCGCCGCCATGTTGTTACGTACTAACTGAAGGGCTTGTGGGAGGGAGATACCATGTAGGCTGAGGAAACAGGGGGGGGGAGACGAATCACAACACGTTGTATTTTTTAAAGATTTATCACACGGTGTTCACACGTAATATGACGTAAGCTCGCGTGTTATGTTTAGTAACGTGTTTTAAAAGTACAACATCTACCAGGTTTGTTGGAAACCTAGCCGTGTGTGTTTGCGTCACCCCTCTCATGTGACGTTGGGTCTGACGGTCCCACGTGCGACACACAGGAGCAACTTTTCATGTCCGCGTGCGGTTCCAGCTCGCGCCATGGTTTTATGTCACTAACCGGCTCGTGAGTAAAAAGCCAACTGTCCCAAAAACAGACGATGTTGTTTGGGAAAGAAGTGCCATGGCGGCGGCTGGAGGGCATGTCGTTCGGGATGTACTCCGCCGAGGAGATACGGTGAGGCGTAGCTCGTTAGCTTCGATGCTAACCGTGCGTTCAAAAACAACACGGCTCACGCTAGCCTCCTCACATGTCTTAGCTAGCAGTTGGCTGTGTCAAAGTTCTCAACGTGTTTTTATATATTTATATATAGTTTCGTGCGTGAAACTTTGTTCGCTTGTGACAGTTGTGGATGTCATTTAGTAGAAGTGAAAAAGAAAAACATACAGGATCCTAAAATTATGTGTTATTATTTTCATGTGTTTATGCAGCGATATCTTATGATTTATGGTCATCTTATTTAAGATTAGTTTATTTTTTTCACTAAAAAGGATGTTGACTAAAGACTCAGTAAACCTATTTGTAAATGTAAAGTGATTCCAGTATGTTCAAGTGGCATTTTATGATTTTAAGCCTCTTTTTTGAATGATTATTGATATCATGAGTTGTAATGTTTAGACCAGAATAATATGACGCTTTAATACCGTCCCTTGTCTAATCAACATGACACTGAATGCTGATAACACATGTATGATGAAGTTGCCATGAATCCAGTATAATTGGGGAGGCTGTTATGGTGGTGAAATAATGCATTCTTGTCATCTCCTGTCCAGGAAGCTGAGTGTGAAGGTGATCACTAACTTCAGGTTCCTCGATGCCGTTGGGAATGTGGCCCCCAACAGCCTGTATGATCTGGCTCTGGGACCAGTGGACAGCAAAGAGGTTCGCCCCCACTCAAACCATATGACGTACATTATAATAACTTAACTAACTAAAGTTTTATTTTAATTTCATGTTGCTCTTCATCATTGTTTTTTTCACCAGGTGTGCTCAACCTGCTGTCAGGACTTCAACAACTGTCCAGGACACCTGGGACATATTGAGTTACCTCTACCTGTATTCAACCCGCTGTTCTTTGATGTAAGCACGTCCACAAAGCCCCGCAACAGCACACGTGCATGCAGCACACGTACACGAAGTACAAGTACATGCAGCACACGTACACGAAGTACAAGTACATGCAGCACACGTACATGCAGCACACATACATGTAGCACACGTACATGCAGCACGTGTGCATGCAGCACACGTACACAAAGTACAAGTACATGCAGCACACGAAGTACAAGTACATGCAGCACACGTACATGCAGCACACGTACATGCGGCACACGTACATGCAGCACACCTACATGTAGCACACGTGCATGCAGCACACGTACACAAAGTACAAGTACATGCAGCACTTGTACATGCAACACGTACATGCAGCACACGTACATGTAGCACACGTGCATGCAGCACACGTACACAAAGTACAAGTACATGCAGCACTTGTACATGCAACACGTACATGCAGCACACGTACATGCAGCACACGTGCATGAAGTACATGCAGCACACGTACATGCAGCGCACATGCATGAAGTACATGCGGCACACTTACATGCAGATTATTCCAATCTACCTGCTATTTCCTTTTTTTAATATATTTCTGTGCTTTTTTCTGCCTGCTCTCCTCCCTCCAGAAACTCTACCTGTTCATTCGTGGCTCCTGTATTTCGTGTCACATGTTAACGTGTCCCAGATCTGCCGTCCACCTGCTGATGAGCCAGCTGAGGTTACTGGACCACGGCGCCCTGCAGGAGGTCTACGCCGTGGAGTCGCTTCTCAGCAGCGTAGGTTTGAACTGTGGAGGATTTTATCAGAACTTATTCACTGATGTGGAGAAGAGAATTGTCATGCTATTATTTTGGGTGATATTCTGGTTTTGTAACAATCATGGATCGACGTCTCTGTTTATAACTTTGTGAACTGTGTGTGTGTGTGTGTGTGTGTGTGTGTGTGTTAGCACCTGGATGTGAATCCCAAAGCCTCCGGAGATGAGATCCAGCAACTCCTCAAGGAGTTTACAGACACGATAGTTGGAGTGAACGCCAAAGGTGCAGAGCACACCAAACCGGTGAGTACACGCTCAGTGTACAAAAACATGCAGCATGGAGGTACTTTTCTGTCTCTATCATGCAAATAAACTATCCATTTGAGAGCAACACCTTCCATACTGCAATAAAAAAAACATATATGGATAATTTGAGCATGTGTTTGTGTCTCTTTTCAGATTAAACACCTCGTTCAAAAGAAGAACACTTTGATAAACGACTTCTGGAAGACCTACATGAAATCTAGGAAGTGCCCGTACTGCAGGTAACTTCATCACGATGACCTTGATTCTCATTCAGTGCTGCTTCATAAGACTTTCGAAGCGTAATCATCTACCTGCTTAATAGTCATAACTTACCAACCAGGTCATTTCTAATCATCCATTTAAAGCTTCTCCTCCTGGTTTGTTGTGTTTGTTTGTGCAGGAGTAGCAAGTTTACCGTGCGCCGTGAACACAACAGTAAGCTGATCGTCACCATGCCGACCAGGGGACAGACCGGCGAGGACACCGAGGGTGAGTCAACATTTTTAAAGAAACTGGACTATACGTTGTATGCAGGATTGTGTCTTTATGTATGTGTGGAACCCGTAACTCTGCATTGAAAGCCCGGCGTGTAGAAACATACTCTAAATAGAGGTTTTGTTTTTGTCTTCCTGCAGAGGATCTGATGGCAGGAAAGAGAGTCTACCTGACGGCTAGCACTGCCAGAGAACACGTCAACAAGCTGTGGGAGAAGGAAGGTGGGTCCAAAAACTTCAAACATTTGAAGTGGTCTATATGACCTTAACATAAGAAGCATATGAAGAAACTAAACAATTATGTCTTAAAAAAATTGGATTATAGGTTTTTAATGTCTCAAGATGCAATAATTAAGATTTTGCACAGAATCATTTGTATAGACTGAACTTTTATGACTTTGTCTCGCTTTGTTTTGACTCGTTTAAGCACTTTAAGCCATTGTTAGGAGGGCTGAATGTAAAGTAGATATTCGAGGTAGCTAAATAAAAGCTTTCCCTTCCCTTTTGTCTGTGAGAAGGAATCTTTTTTAAGACCTCTCTCTGCCTTCCAGGCTTCTTCTTGAAGTGTCTGTTCTCTGGGCTGGAGGACGGCATGAGGTCAAAGGTGGGAGAGGGCGGTTTCTACCCGGACCTCTTCTTCCTGGAGCTGATGGTCGTCCCACCCTGCAGGTACGAAGCGTGGCCAAGCTTGGAGGGAATCGGAAAACAGTCTCAGCCTAAATATATGATTTTAACATGACGGTGAAAGCATTCATTTCATGTGATAATAAAAGCTGAATAACAACGGTATTGATGTCAGCGGCGATCATTTGACCACACACCCCTCCTCCTCTTCCTGTCAGGTATCGTCCAATCAATCGGCTGGGCGATCAGATGTTCACAAACGGCCAGACGGTCAACATGCAGGCCGTCATGAAGGACTCTGCAGTCATAAGGAAACTCCTGGCTCTTATTGCCGGGGAGAAAATTGCTCAGGAGGAGGAAGACGTGAGAAGTTGTTCTCAATTATATATCTTTTTATTTTGTCTATGAGCTGCAGAGGGTCGATATCTCTCTCTCTCTCTCGTTCCCTCAGGCCCCGGAGCAGAATGACCAGATGGACCAGACGTTTCTGACGGGGATCCCCGGCCAGACGCTGACAGATAAACTCTACAACTCCTGGGTCCGCCTGCAGGCCCACGTCAACATCGTCTTCGACAGCGACATGGACAAGATGATGTCAGAGAAATACCCCGGAATCAGACAGGTACTGTTGGTGACAACACACCACATCACACATTACTGTGGTTTCTGCAGGCTTCCTCTCACCCATCAACCAGACTCCATTCAGAAAACCAGCGTTTTAACAGCAGTTATCTTGTGGTCTTGCAGACAAACCTCACAAAGCATGACTCAGCACTTATTACTGATCATCATGATGGAGTTATTTCAGCATCCTTTTCACCTGGTTATTGATATTAAATCACAGATTGGTGCCTAATGCTCTCCCCTCCTCTGCCAGATCTTGGAGAAGAAGGACGGTTTGTTTCGGAAACACATGATGGGAAAACGAGTGGACTTCGCAGCACGATCCGTCATCTGTCCCGACATGTACATCGGGACCAATGAGATCGGAATACCGATGGTACGTCTGACGGTGCTGATGGTTCACATTAAACTGGTGGCCGCGGTTCAGTTTTGTTTTCTTCTGCACGTTAACTAGGCTTGGGGCCTAAATGCAGCCGTGTCAAATTCAGTGCTTCCTGTTTGGTGGATGCCACTGGCCTAAACGGCTGCCACAGTGACGTGTAGTTCATGGGCCCCGGGGTGCTCCGACGTGGCCCCTGGGGATAAATACGTACTACACACAAACTAAACCTGATACTGTAAATGTTGGACTTTTCATTTCAAGGCTAACATTGGTATTTTTCAGCCTTATCTTACATCGGGGGGGAAAACAAAGAAATGTGCAGAAAATCATTTTTTTTTATATTCATTCGTAGAGGAAGTTATTCACATTCAACAGTTGCTGATTGGCCATAATTCTTATGTTAAGAGAGACGCTCCAACATAAGTAAATGATGGAAGTGTGTCCTCCGTGTGTGTGCAGGTGTTCGCCACCAAGCTGACGTACCCTCAGCCCGTCACGCCGTGGAACGTGAAGGAGCTCCGCCAGGCTGTCCTCAACGGGCCCAACGTGCACCCGGGCGCCTCCATGGTGATCAACGAGGACGGCAGGAAGACCATCCTGTCGCCTAGCAGCCTAGCGCAGAGGGAGGCAGTTGCCAAGCAACTGCTGACGCCCTGTCCCGGTCCACATAAGATGTCCATGAAGATCGTGAGTCCTCGACCGTGATCACCTGCAGTGTTGAGTCAAACCATCGTCGTGTTGCTTCACTCTTTCCTTTTGTGTCTGCAGGTGAATCGTCACATAAAGAACGGAGATGTTTTGCTGCTGAACAGACAGCCGACTCTGCACAGACCCTCCATCCAGGCCCACAGCGCTCGCATCCTACCGGGGGAGAAGGTCAAACTCACTTTGTTTTATTGAGATTTCACTTGGAATCAACCAGAAGACTATATGACAAATATCAGGGTTGGGACGGTGCTGGAAATCCTTGAAAAGGATGGTGTTTTCAAGGTGTGAAAAGGTCTTGGATGTAGACTAAAGGTCTTGAAATGTGTGTTGTATGTGATGACATCTATGATAGAACAGAGGAAAGAAGATCTCCATATCTGAGGGACTGAAAACAGCATTTCCTGACTTATGAAAAATGACTTTTGATGATGAACAGATGATGAAAATAGTTGGTGATTATATTTCTGTGGATCTGTTAGTGGAATTAGTTTTCCTTTCATTTGTGGTCCTTCTGTAAAAAGCTGTCTCCAAACATCATGTTGGTTGTTTAGAGGACAAGAACATCTCATTTAATGTGATGAACAAGTGACAGAATAAGTAGACTGAATACTGACCATTGGATTGGTACAAAGATGGAGTTTACCACAGCTGGAAGGGGCTGGAAAAGCATGGAAACACACCTTGAAATGCTTGGAAAGTGCTTGAATGTGCCTTTGGAGAAGGTGGAGGAGCCCTGTGTAATATTGCTTCGTCTTGACTTCCTACTGCAGGTGCTGAGGCTCCACTACGCCAACTGTAAGGCGTACAACGCTGACTTTGATGGCGATGAAATGAACGCACACTTCCCTCAGAGCGAGCTGGGCCGAGCGGAGGCCTACACGCTCGTCAGCACTGACCAGCAGTACCTGGTGCCCAAGGTGAGAGCATGCATACCTTTAGTTTCAGTTTGAAACACTTTATTTACCCATCAGGCTGTGCTGCAGCTGCTCTTCTCGGCCTGAACCGCTGTGTTTGAGCTCCTGCCCCTCCCTCCCAAAAAGACCAGTCTAATTTCGTATCTGTGTATACTAGTGTGAATGCAGCCGTGTCAAATTCAGTGCTTCCTGTTGGGTGGATGCCACTGGCCTAAACGGCTGCCACAGTGACGTGTAGTTCATGGGCCCCGGGGTGCTCCGACGTGGCCCCTGGGGATAAATACGTACTACACACAAACTAAACCTGATGATGATATTTCCTGTAAATGTTGGACTTTAGTATTTATTTATTCTAAGGAGTCAGCGCTCTGGTTTCTCTCTCTCTGTTTAGGATGGGAAACCGTTAGCAGGTCTGATCCAGGACCACATGGTGTCGGGTACGAGGATGACCATACGAGGCTGCTTCTTCACCAGAGTGCAGTACACCGAGTTGGTCTACAGGGGGCTGACGGACAAACCAGGCCGAGTCACACTGCTGCCCCCGGCCATTCTCAAACCACAGCCGCTGTGGACGGGCAAGCAGGTGATGAAGTTAGCGAACTGTGTCCATGAGGATGTTGGATGTAATGATGAATGAAATCAATAACTGTGTGTGTGATTGATCTAGGTGGTGTCGACGCTGCTGCTCAATGTAATCCCACAGAAGGCCGTTCCTCTCAACCTGGTTGGCAAATCCAAAATCCCCAGCAAAGCCTGGATCCAAGTCCCAACGCGAGCTGCTCCAGGATACAAACATGAGAGCATGTGTGACTCGCAGGTACACACACACATACACACACACACACACGGAGCAGCTGCAATGTTAGCATAGCCTAGCACCCGTCAACCAGACTCCAGTCAGAAAACAAGCATTTTATAATTATCGTCTTGCAGACGGACTGTGTGGATAATCTCATCTAAAAGTTTTCACATCGTCCCACGCCTCCTTTGGGACCTCCTACAGACTGGGTGGAGCTACCTCAACCTCCATCTCCCTCCTTGTTGTCTGCCAGGTGGTGATCCGTCAGGGCGAGCTGCTTGTGGGGGTTCTGGACAAAGCCCACTACGGCTCCTCGGCCTACGGTCTGGTCCACTGCTGCTACGAGCTGTACGGAGGCCAGACCAGCGGGAAGCTGCTCAGCTGTCTGGCCCGGCTCTTCACTGCTTACCTGCAGCTGTACCGAGGCTTCACGCTGGGTAAGAGCCCCGACACGGGGAATCAAATGTGCACGCCGAGCCCTCTGTTGATATTGCTGGATTACTGGATTGTTTCCGTTTAGGTGTGGAAGACATCCTGGTGAAACCCAGCGCCAACATACGGAGGAAGAATATCATTCAAGAATCTCTGAAGATCGGCACCAAAGTGAGTTAAAGCACCGCCATCGTTTACTGATGTAACATCTCCATGGATTTTATTTTATATTTTATATGGATTTAAGTTTCTGTCGTGGTTGTTCCATTGGAAATTGAAATTACACAATGCTATATTTCTCTAGTGGCTTGTGGGGTTTGCAGATAACATAGAAGCCATAAATTAACACCCTCATAATAATAACACAAACTCTTAATCCTTATCCTTAAAGCATACATTTAATTCACCGAACCTTTCAACTTGAAAACAAAAATACATAGAATAGATACCCTGTTTTATAAAGTAATCGGCTTTAAAGAAGAAATTACAGATGAACATAAAAATGCTGAATATGGGCGTTGATAATGAGCTATTATTTCCTGTATTCTATCTTGGGCACTAATCCACAATGAAGTGTATCCTCGTGTGATTGCAGCCGTGTCAAATTCAGTGCTTCCTGTTGGGTGGATGCCACTGGCCTAAACGGCTGCCACAGTGACGTGTAGTTCATGGGCCCCGGGGTGCTCCGACGTGGCCCCTGGGGATAAATACGTACTACACACAAACACACAACACACAACACATGGACGGAACAATGCTGGACTTTCATTAATCTCTGTTGTTGGATCTGAGAGAACGGGGCGACAACAGCATTCGTTGCTGTGTAATTCTACAGCTTTAAAGGAGAAAATAACAGGTCCTCTTTTAAATTCAACCTTTAACCTTCGATAACTGATCTGTTGGGCTAATTTGGGGGCAGCAGAAACACAACATGGACTTCACAAACTAGTCGGCATACACTCGATTGTTTACACATTCAGCACTGAGGATAGAAATCCTCATCTGGACTTGTTTGTCCAACAAATTAAGTTCAACGGTGAGTCTCTTAGCTGTGTTGGGTTTTTAGGGCTTGTTCAGACGAGGAAAGTCTGACTGAGGCCGTAACGTCACATGTCCCTCCCTGTCTCTCAGGCCCTCCAGGCCGCCTTCAACCTGCCCTCCAACGTGGATCACGCCGAGGCCCAGAGCCGCTGGCAGGACGCCCACCTCAACCCGGACCAGAGGGACTTCAGCACGGCTGACCACAAGTTCAAAGAGGTGGCCAACCAAGTGAACAATGACATCAACAAGGTAGTAATACCACTAGTACCAGTCGTATTACTACTAGAAGAATAAAGGATTTTATCGCATTTACAAAGATTCACTAAATGAAAGAAAGTCCTCCAAATATATACATTTAAACGCATTTCTAAACATTTTCTGGTGTGTTTGTAGGTGTGCATGCCAGTCGGACTCCACACCTCGTTCCCCGACAACAACCTCCAACTGATGGTCCAATCAGGAGCCAAGGGATCCACTGTGAACACCATGCAGGTAACCTCCACGCCACCTCTGCACCGACACTGAGCATGTGCAGCAGTCACATGACAAATCAAGTCATGTTATGTAATAAAACTAACATTTAGGGTGAAACTTGCTGTCCTTCATATTGCGATATAGTTGCAGTGATGCAGGTCCACCATAAACACCAATAAAACTATTCATTAACTAATCCTCTCCAACGCTGTCTGACTGCCTTTCAGATCTCGTGTCTACTCGGCCAGATCGAGTTGGAGGGCCGTCGTCCTCCGCTGATGCCTTCTGGGAAATCGTTGCCGTGCTTCCAGCCGTACGACCCCGCACCCGGCGCCGGGGGCTTCGTTTCTGGGCGGTTCCTCACCGGCATCAAACCTCAGGTATTTTACCGGAGGACCCCTTGATCCAGCTCCAGGACCCTGTGTTTGAGACTGACCATTTTAAAAGTTGCGGCTGTAAAGATGTTTCTGTTCTCCAGGAGTTTTTCTTCCATTGTATGGCCGGCAGAGAGGGACTGGTCGACACGGCCGTGAAGACATCGAGATCCGGATACCTGCAGAGGTAACGTAAACCTCACTGCTGGAATAGTCCTTTAATAATCTAAGTAGCCGTTGTTTTAAAATTAGACGGGTGCTGTCGGTGGAGAGCATTTCAGAGCCAGATCGATGGACCGGATCTTTGCATCTCACTTCTCACCACTAGATGGTGCTGAAGTGCTTCTCATTATTTTTCTCAAGCAAGGACATTATAGTTGTGTTGCTTTGTTTTGTTTTTATTTAAAAAATGTTTTATTGTAATTGTTTTTTCTTCGGGATTGTTCTTGTTTTTACTGAACTGTTCTTTATTTCAATTGAATTGTTTTTAATTTATCGTTTTTACTCTCATATCCTTGTTATACAGCACTTTTTAATGGAAAGCGCTTCATAAATAACATCATTATTTATTATTATAGTGATTTTAAGTGGTGTGGTTGTATGCATCAAAGGGTTAAATTGTGCATTTATGAAGTGATTTAGAGGAGATTAAAGAATATTGTGATATTTTATTTATAGGCCTTAATAAATGTGTATTATTAGATATAAATATGTTTATTCAGTGTAGTTTTTTCATAACTTGGTATGAAACATCGGTTTACCCTGGTTACCATAACAAAAAAACCACCCCAGGAAGTTTGAAGCTCTTTATGTGACCCACTTTTCAGAACGCAGTACAGAAATACTTCAACACTTTGGTATTTACCGAAACTCCCATGCAACACCCAACAGATCACAGTTTCAGTTTTAACCACAGCACGTTGAAGATTCAAGGGTTAAGAATTCATCGCTTGTGCACATGTTGGGCTGCACGTTTCTCATAGAGGTTTACAGAAAGATCGCAGCCGTGTCAAATTCAGTGCTTCCTGTTGGGTGGATGCCACTGGCCTAAACGGCTGCCACAGTGACGTGTAGTTCATGGGCCCTGGGGTGCTCCGACGTGGAACCTGGGGATAAATACGTACTACACACAAACACACACATGCTGGGACATGGTCTGAAGAGGGTCTTTGAAGATGTCAGTAAAATGCATGATAACTGTAAATACTGAATCATCGTCGTCCTCTGATCTCCTCTTCTGGCCTCCGTCTCACATCGTTGCCTCTGCAGATGTGTCATCAAGCATCTGGAGGGTCTGGTGGTCCAGTACGATCTGACGGTGAGGGACAGCGACGGATCCGTGGTCCAGTTCCTGTACGGTGAAGACGGACTTGATATCCCAAAGACCCCGTTCCTGCAGTCCAGACAGTTCCCCTTCATCGAGGACAACTACGAGGTAAAACACACCTTAAATACAGTACATGTACATGAAAAAGACTTGAAAATACCGCATACAAAATAACATTTTAGCATGTATTTATGCAGGGACCCCTTATGATTTATAATTATTTTAATCCTCATTATTTGATCATCATATTTTGATGGTTATGGAGATAATGATGGTGAGGTTTTCATATCGTCCCATGCCTAATGTACACAAATATTGCAGCCGTGTCAAATTCAGTGCTTCCTGTTTGGTGGATGCCACTGGCCTAAACGGCTGCCACAGTGACGTGTAGTTCATGGGCCCCGGGGTGCTCCGACGTGGCCCCTGGGGATAAATACGTACTACACACAAACACACAACTATTTAGTTCTAATTGTATTTATTTTATGTTCTTATCTCCTCGGCTTCTTCTCCCCTTTTATGACATATATATTGTTATATATCATGTTTTGTCTTTATATTTAAATTAGTTACGATGTGTGGATATAGGTGTTATTTATCTACTTTTACACTGTGTTGGTCAGTGTGAACTGTATTTAAATGTGCTTTATAAATACATTTTACTTATTTTACTTTATCTTAAAATACGGTAAGGTCTATATTACAGTATGTATGTAATGATGTCCAGTGAGTCCTTGTTGTGGGATACATATGTACATTTACAGATGGCTAATTGACAAGAATTATATGTATTTTTTATTTGAAGGACTTGGAAAAACTAATTTTAAAAAAGCTGATTTTAAAGAAATGATAAAAAAATGAGCATTTTAGTGTGTAGCATGTATTTATGATTTCTGATCATTTTAGGATTATTTCAGTTTTTCATAAAATCACAAAAATAGATATATAGATATTATCTGTCACACAAAAAAACAAAATATAAAGTGTTACCAATGTCCTTATGTGCAATTAAAAATATATATATTTTGATGACTATCGGGATAATATAAGTTTATTTTGACTAAAACACACAAATAATGCTTAATATTAAATAATGCATAATAAAAAAAAGCCAACTCCAGTAGCTGGATGAGAATATTGATCTTTGGAGGCCATTAGCTTAGCTTAGCATAAAACTGGGTTCCCCCACAAACGAACCAATCATGTTTCCTTACTTCCTGTTAGGTCATCAAGCGGTCCCAGGGCCTGGACCAGGTTCTGGCCCGCCTGGACCCCCGGGCCGCCAGTAAACACTTTGCATCCATCCAGCACTGGCGAGCGAAGAGTGAGGCGGCGTCTCCACGGACAGGTAGACGACAGCTGGGCTCTGTTGTTAGTCACAGATTTATGTTGACTCACATGAATAATACTTTTCTTCATGTACACTTATTTCAGGACCCATATGAGTGTTTAATAATACTAATACAGTTCTGTCAATAACTTTGAAAACATCTTTTCTTTGTGACTGTAAAAAAAAGTCTGTCATATGTATATTTTATTTCATGTTTTTAGTTAATAATTTATCATTAGATTGTTTTTTTTAACTCAACGAACAATCTTTCTTTTTTTGTTTACTTTACTTAACAAATATCTGACAAAATACAATCTTTTTGTCATGTATTCCCATCAGATATATATTATAGTTTCTTGCATATACATTCAATTTTAATCAAAAAATATAAACATATTGCGATATTTTAAATTAATTCAGAATTTAAAATAAATGACAAATAATAAGTAAATAAAGCAGAGTGAAAAATCTGTTTAGCCATGATATCAGTTAAACAGTTTAAAAAACAAAGGACAGCTTGTTTTAAGGAGAATAGCACAGGTCCACCTTAAAGGTCAGCCCACCTTAAGTGTTCGTGTTAGTCAGAGTTGTTACAATGGTTTGATTTGTTGCCCATTTGATTTCTGATCAAGTTAACATATATAAGTTGACTCTCCTGGATTCATTTGACTTTTTTCAGTCACAAATAATACTTATTATTATGCATATATTCATGTTAATATTCTTAAAATATACTGGTATCACTAAACATTTTAAGAAATATGTGTTATTGCGTCACAGATGAGAAGCGTCTTTTTTTTGCGTGAACATCCTTTAAAGTGAAAAAATAATCTTTTAATAACATGACGATAAAAATCATAAGGTTTCCCTGTATAAAACTATTTGAAATGTATTTTTGTATCCTGTATTGTATAAATCAGACTCTCTACTATGATAGTGAGCTAGAAAGCTTTTTAAAGTCACTCGTGACGATATTTATGATCCCGATTAATGGGAATTCACAAAAAAATCGACTTTTTTTTGTTGTTTTTTTTTAATACCATCCCAGTCGTAGTTGAAGATAGTTTAATATTATTGGGAAAATCCAGATACACAATGAAATGCTTTTATTTGCAGGTTGCCTCTGTGCATATTTGTCATGTTCTATTTTTATTTATGTTTTTTTAATCGTTATCAGGCGGGTTCTTGGCGTTTTCTCAAAGGAGGTCGGCCAAGCGGAATCTGGTCAAACAAAGAAGACAACCGTTGGTTAATGGCAGAAATGCTGCCGTGTCAGAGGTATTAAAATGTGCAAAAGCTCTCTAGCCTCAGTACATGCAGCATGACCTTTAACCTCATCATAGCCTCCTCCAACCAAACAGTAACGGTAACTCTGCTCTCCCTCGGCAGCTCGTACATCAGTGGTGCTCCCTGGACGAATCTAACAGGGCGAGATACAGCAAGAAGTTGTGCCGCTGCCCCGAGCCCTCGCTGGGCTCGCTGAGGCCCGACATCTGCTTCGGATCGGTATCTGAGAACTTCCACGGCATCACAGAGAAATACCTGCGGGACGAGAGACGGACGGGTCAGGGCGGCCTGGACAGCCACAGGTACTGAATCCGCCACCGGGGGGCGACTCCTCTCTGGTTGTATAGAAGTCTATGAGAAAATGGTCCTACTTCTCTCTGCTGGCCACCAGGGGGCGACTCCTCTCTGGTTGTATAGAAGTCTATGAGAAAATGGTCCTACTTCTCTCTGCTGGCCACCAGGGGGCGACTCCTCTCTGGTTGTATAGAAGTCTATGAGAAAATGGTCCTACTTCTCTCTGCTGGCCACCAGGGGGCGACTCCTCTCTGGTTGTATAGAAGTCTATGAGAAAATGGTCCTACTTCTCTCTGCTGGCCACCAGGGGGCGACTCCTCTCTGGTTGTATAGAAGTCTATGAGAAAATGGTCCTACTTCTCTCTGCTGGCCACCAGGGGGCGACCCCTCTCTGGTTGTATAGAAGTCTATGAGAAAATGGTCCTACTTCTCTCTGCTGGCCACCAGGGGGCGACTCCTCTCTGGTTGTATAGAAGTCTATGAGAAAATGGTCCTACTTCTCTCTGCTGGCCACCAGGGGGCGACTCCTCTCTGGTTGTATAGAAGTCTATGAGAAAATGGTCCTACTTCTCTCTGCTGGCCACCAGGGGGCGACTCCTCTCTGGTTGTATAGAAGTCTATGAGAAAATGGTCCTACTTCTCTCTGCTGGCCACCAGGGGGCGACTCCTCTCTGGTTGTATAGAAGTCTATGAGAAAATGGTCCTACTTCTCTCTGCTGGCCACCAGGGGGCGACCCCTCTCTGGTTGTATAGAAGTCTATGAGAAAATGGTCCTACTTCTCTCTGCTGGCCACCAGGGGGCGACTCCTCTCTGGTTGTATAGAAGTCTATGAGAAAATGGTCCTACTTCTCTCTTGATGTATTATCTCAGTAAACATTGTAAACATGAGTTTATGGTCTCAATCTCTAGTTTCAAGTCTTCTTCAATCCAGCATGATGTTCATTTAGTACATTATGGTCCATTTAGAGTACCACCAGACCAGAAAGCAGGGGATGCTTTAGGGGGCGGGGCTTACCTGCTGATTGACAGGTCACTACCACGCTACCAATGCTAGTTAGCTACTAAGATTGTTAGCAGCTTCACACCAGAATCCACATGGATCCAGATCCAGTAAGGGTGCCGCTCTGCCGGCTTGCGTTCATCAGATCCACCCGTCATTCCTCCGCAGTCCAAATATGGTCACTTCCTTCACCGGTTGCAAAATGGTGATGATCAAAACGGGTAACTCGCGGCTTCAAAACTGCATCCCACAAACCAACAGGTGACGTCACCATGACGACGCCCCCTTCCTATCAACAGGTTCTTATATGCAGGTGTGTGTGTGTTATGATAATGATCACTGATCATGTGATCATGTGTGTGTGTGTTCAGCCTCCAGCAGCTGTTGAACTACAAGTGGCAGCGTTCGCTGTGTGACCCGGGTGAAGCCGTGGGTCTGCTGGCGGCCCAGTCCATCGGCGAGCCCTCCACCCAGATGACCCTCAACACCTTCCACTTCGCCGGCCGAGGAGAGATGAACGTCACCCTGGGAATCCCTCGGTAATGTCTCCTCGCTCGCCCGCTGTGTACGTGTGCACACACTAGGTTTTAAACAATAAATAAACAGACAAGCTGATAAATGATGCATGTAAATACATGCTAACGTTTCACGTTTTTTTCGTATTGTTCTCAGTGACTTGTCGTAGTTTTGTTTTGGTATTCTGACCCTGTAGGTCACCAGACTCTCTGAGTGTGGGATAAAAACACATGTGGTCAAAGTGGTACATTATAAGTGGTTTCTGTGAGTTTCAGCTCTGGTGTCAGACATCACATCAACTCTCTCTATGTCTCTCTCTCTTTCTCTCTCTCTTTCTCTCTCTTTCTCTTTCTCTCTCTCTCTCTCTCTCTCTCTCTCTCTCTTCTCCTGTCTCTCCCTCCACTTTCTCTCTCTCTCTCTCTCTCTCTCTCTCTCTCTCTCTCTCTCTCTCTCTCTTCCTGTCTCTCCCTCCTCTCTCTTTCTCTCTCTCCCTCTCTCTCTCTCCCTGTCCCCCCTCTCTCTGTCCCCCCTCTCTCTCCTCCCCCCCCTTTCTCTCTCTCTATCCCTCGTCCTCTGTCTCTCTCTCCCCCTTTCTCTCTCTCTCCCTCGTCCTCTGTCTCTCTCTCCCCCCTTTCTCTCTCCCTCTGTCTCTCTCCCTCTGTCTCTCTCTCCCCGTCTGTCTCTCCCTCTGTCTCTCTCTCTCTTTCTCCCTGTCTCTGTCTGTCTGTCTCTCTCTCCCCGTCTCTCTCTCTCTCCCCGTCTCTGTCTCTATCCCCATCTCCCCCCTCCCTCTCTTTCTCTCTCTCCCTCTGTGTCTCTCTCTCTGTCTCTGTCTCTCTCTCTCTCTCTCTACCCATCTCTGTCTGTCTCTCTCTCCCCGTCTCTCTCTCTCCCCATCTCCCCCCCCCCTTTCTCACCCTCTCCCTCTGTCTCTCCCCGTCTCTGTCTCTCTCTCTCCCCGTCTCTCCCCCCATGTAGCCTGAGAGAGATCCTGATGGTGGCCTCGTCCAACATCAAGACTCCCATGATGAGTGTCCCGGTCTTGAACAAAAAGAGGGCCTTGAAGAAGGTGAAGACGCTCCGTAAGAAGCTCAACAGAGTCTGTCTAGCCGAGGTAACCATCGGATCGTCTCCTTCCTGTTTCCTCTTCAGCCTCTGACTTCCTCTCCTCCTGTTTGTTTACGTAACTAATCGTGTCTGGAGATGTCCTCAGAACATTGAGGGGAAATACACAACTGTGTGTGTCTGCGTGTGTGTGTGTCTGCGTGTGTGTGTCTGCGTGTGTGTGTGTCTGCGTGTGTGTGTGTCTGCGTGTGTGTGTGTCTGCGTGTGTGTGTGTCTGCGTGTGTGTGTGTCTGCGTGTGTGTGTGTCTGCGTGTGTGTGTGTCTGCGTGTGTGTGTGAGAACAGGTGCTGCAGAAGGTGGATGTGGTAGAAACACTGCGAATAAAAAATCACCAAAAGCTGAGGTCGTTCAAAGTCTCCTTCCACTTCCTGCATCCTGATCGTTACCAGGACGACAAGCTGCTCTCGCCCCAACAGATCCTCCACTTCATGGAAACTAAGTGCGTTCATATCTGATATAATCTGATACGTGTGTGTGTAAACATTTAAAGCACTGAGCCTAATTTCTCATTCATTTAAACACATTATGCAAATGAGTTTTACTGTGGCGTTCTCCAGGTTTGAAAAGGTCTTGGATGTAGACTAAAGGTCTTGAAATGTGTGTTGTATGTGATGACATCTATGATAGAACAGAGGAAAGAAGATCTCCATATCTGAGGGACTGAAAACAGCATTTTGTGACATTTCTTAATGAAAAATGACTTTTGATGATGAACAGATGATGAAAATAGTTGGTGATTATATTTCTGTGGATCTGTTAGTGGAATTAGTTTTCCTTTCATTTGTGGTCCTTCTGTAAAAAGCTGTCTCCAAACATCATGTTGGTTGTTTAGAGGACAATAACATCTCATTTAATGTGATGAACAAGTGAAAGAATAAGTAGACTGAATACTGACCATTGGATTGGTACAAAGATGGAGTTTACCACAGCTGGAAGGGGCTGGAAAAGCATGGAAATTTGACTTTGGAGAAGGTGGAGGAACCCTGAACATATCTTGCTGATCAAAACAGATTATGTTGCTTCTCAGTTCTTCAGATCTTGTGAATATTTTCATCTTACAAGTGAATATCTTTCAGTCCTACGGAGCATCCTGCTCAGGGTCAACTTCCTGTTTGATTCGTCCTGTTTGTGTTCTCAGGTTTTTCCGTCAGCTGCTTGAAGCCATTAAGAGGCGAAGTGCCAAGCTGGCGTCCATTGCCGTGGAAACGAGGAAGGCCACGCCCCGAGATAAAGACTACGACGACGAGGGAGCAGCTGACGCGGTCTGTGTTTGTTTTTTTTAATTGTTTTTATTGGCTTCTGGACATTCAGTCTCCAGGATGTTAACGATTAAGGGTTGTCATCTGAACTTTTCTTTCCCTCCCCTGAAAACCAAAAAAACAATAAATCTAAATACCTTTTTGTCACGTTTGAACTCATCAGTTCGACGACGGGGATCGAGAGGAGGAGCGAGAGATCGTCGATGACCAGGCGAACGAAGGAGACGCTGACGCTTCGGACGCCAAGCGAAAAGACAAACAGGAGGAGGAGGTATGAAGATATTACATGGTAGATACCGATATCATTTCAGACCGTCGCCTGTTCAAACCTGAACCTCTTTGATGTTCCTGCAAACGGAGAGCTTTGGAAATGTATCCTCGTACTTTCACTTTGTTGATGTGTTTCGACTTGTTCGGCAGGGGATGCTTTAGGGGGCGGGGCTTACCTGCTGATTGACAGGTCCATTTAGAGTCCAGCACACCAGTGTTCATGAGATCCACCTGTCGCTCCTCCAACAGTCTAAATATGGTCACTTCCTTCACTGGTGGCAAAAAATACAAGATGAGACGACCAAAACGACTGAACTGGAGGCTTCAGAACTGCAGTGTTATCAGTAGAGAGTCAGTGTTCATAGAAAACTGGCATTCAAAGGGTCTTTTAAGGAAGTGAGACTCGCCACAAATGCACCTTGAAATGCTTGAGGTCGTTTGTGTTTTACCTTATCTTGCTCTGAGCAGTTCTGTCCACTTCCTCCTTTCTATTAAAAGTCCTGCTCACACAGGAACCAAGAGTTTCAAGTATTTAGGTTTAAATAAACACCGGATGAACAGGGTCACTGCTAATGTACTCACTTCTCGGCCTTTGCACAAGAATGAGACAAAACCTAATGGAAGCTGTTGAATCACCGACTGAAGAACGCTCAATGAAAGCATTTATCCCGTCTCACCTGTGCAGGTGGATTACGAGAGCGAGGACGAGGACGGCGCCGCCGCCGCTGGCGAGGACAAAGACGATCAGGCGGAGGACGAGGACAACGCGGTGGCGGAGGACGAGGAGAACGCGGTGGAGCCAGAAGCTCCAGAGGCGGCGATGGAGACGAGGACGAGGAGGACAGACGAAGAGGAGACGTTGAATCAGATGAGGGTGAACGCCGTTCTGGAGTCCAACCCGGCCATCGAGAGATACAGCTACGATCTCCAGAACGAACTCTGGTGTGAGGTGAGATGGATTTCACACTCTTATTCCCCCGTTCGGTTTATTTCTTTGTCCCAAATGAGCATGAACAGGATCACATACCACACAACTATAGACACATACAACAACATACTGGGCGACAGTTAGACCGTCGATAAGTAAAACAAATATTAGTTGCAATAAATACAAATTTCAATAGATAAGGTAGATATAAGAGGAAGTAGATACTGGGGGGTTCTCTTCCTGTTGTGTGCATTTAGTACTTGGATAGAAAACCCGGTCACATAGTATTGTGCATTGAGTGTGTGTCGGACTTCACCCCCCCCACAGATTGAACTGGTCCTGCCGATGACCAAGGTGCACTTCGACCTGACCTCCGTCTTGACCTTGACGGCCCAGAACACCGTCGTCATGGAGACCAAAGGCTTGACGCGCTGCCTGCTGAGCGAAACCACCACCAAGACGGGAGAGAAGGAGACGCTTCTGAACACCGAGGGCATCAACATGCACGAGATGTTCAAGCACAGCCACGTACGTGGGCGAGGCGTTTTAGGAAGTTGGTTAACGGGAGAGTACGCCGCGGCGTCAAGGTCGAGCTGAAGGGGACATTCTGCACAAGTTAAACATATACGGAGAATAAATAAAACACGGTCTGCAAAGAATCAGAAGTTGATCACTGAGTTCCTTCCCAACGTTAAGCATGACTCAGCACTTATAGTTTAATTTTGAGATCTCCGTTTGCAGCTCGTCCTTAACATTCCTGTCAAACGTAACTTAATCGATACAGTTGATGCTTATTGTTGGTTTTATTTGTAAGAGGCCATGTTTTCATCTTATGGGAGTTTATTGATCGGGGAGGTTGGGCTGAGATGCTAACAGTAGCTTTCACTTGTTCACACACTAGCCGATTTTAGTTGCATCGTTCCAGTAAGACCCGACTTGTTGCTATGACAACAAGTTAAAGTTTTGCACAAAAAAAAGAAGTTTGATGTAATATACAGATTAGTGTGATGAGGTTCTTATTTTGCCTCCAGATCTTGGACATCAACAGACTCTACTCCAACGAGGTCCACGCCATGGCGAACACGTACGGGATCGAAGTGGCTCTGAAGGTCATCGAGAAGGAGATCAAAGATGTCTTCGCCGTCTACGGTACAAACACACACAGTCAAATACACCAGACGCTGCATCCGGTGTTTGGGTCCGCTCAGGTTTTTCTGTTCCTCGTGTCCCAGGTATCGAGGTGGACCCCAGACACCTCTCCCTGGTGGCCGACTACATGTGCTTCGAAGGTGTTTACAAGCCCTTAAACCGGCACGCCATCCAGTCCAACTCCTCACCTCTGCAGCAGATGACCTTTGAGACCAGCTACAAGTTCCTCAAACAGGCGACCATGCTGGGTGAGGAAACGGATCCTGATAAAACTTTTATGGTACTTTTACGACAAGTTCATCGAGATAAAGCTGCTCAGGAGATAACATTTACATTTACATTTAGGTCATTTAGCAGACGCTTTTGTCCAAAGCGACTTACAATAAGTACATTTGTCAAAAGAAGGAAACAAAGAAACCACGACGTATCATTGCCGATAAAGTAAGAGCTAAAAATAGAACAAGTGTTAGGTCCTCATCTGAGTAAAGTAGTACTTCAAGAGCAACAGTGCTAAGATCAGAGTGCTATAGGTAAGGTTTTTTTTTGTTTGTTTGTTTGTTTGTTTGTTTGTTTTTTGTTTTTTTGTTTTTTTTTTGTTTTTTTGGGGGGGGGGAGGGGGGGTGTCGAGGGAGGGTGCTAGTGGGTCATGCTATGTAGAGTCAAGGTGAAGTCTGAACAGGTGAGTCTTGAGCCTGCTCAAGACTCACCTGTTTGTGTGTGTGTAAACATGACACGTTAAATTCCTGCAATAAAGAGCGTTCAGTGGAACAAAGTCAAACAAACAAATATTATATATATTTATTTGTTTTTTAATTTAATTTTTTATTGAAATTGAAGCTGGAGTATATTATACAGCACAACATATACACATCATTTTCTTTGAAAAGAAATAATTAAAAAATAATAATAATTTTATATATATATATATATAATTTTTGACTGTCGTCTCCTTTAACGTTGGAGCTCTTATTTTGTGTGTTTTATTTATGTTATGGGGGCTGTTTTTTGTTCCAGGTTCACAGGATCAGCTGGCGTCTCCGTCGGCCTGCCTGGTGGTCGGGAAGGTAGTCAAGGGTGGGACGGGACTGTTTGAGCTGAAACAGCCTCTGCAGTAGGAGATAGCAGCGCATAAAGACACTTCATGTGGACCGAGTCAACCCAACCAAACTTTATTTTTCTTTTTTTAGTTCTTTTACAAATAAAAAAAGACTTTCATCCCAGTTCCTGCATATGTGACGGATGTCTCCTCCTTTTATTCATTCAGGTGAAAATGTCCCGTTTTCTTTGTATTTAATATTAAAATTAAGAATGTGTAAATCAATGTGTCTCTTTGTTTTTGGCTGGTCTTGTTTTTTTTTTTATTTGTATTAGTAACCCTGATCCGGTCATGGGTCCGAAGTCTGGTTATGAGGACTCTTATTGCGAAAGAGCGGAAGTCATGCGTCCCGAGAATACTCGCCGCTGATTGGCTCGCCGTCTCAAAGGAGGCTCACTGTGGGGGGGGGTGGACTGCGGCTGGGATGAAACACTATCCGACTACGGGGGGAGACCGATGAGAAGCCGGTCGTTTATTCCGTCGGAAGGAATCTTCTCATGGAGAAACACAAAGGTGAGTGAACGAGTCGACGAATGATGGAGGAGAGCATGTTTTTAACGAGCTGAACGTGTTTTTTTGAGGGGGGGTCCGCCGCAGAAGAGCTAACGGTTCACCGTCACGCTGCGTTTCGCTGTAACGTCAAGTAGCGGGACGGAGCTAGCTGCTGGAGCCTCGGGTTTTATCGTACTACACGGTAACGTTTGCCCCGCAGCCTTCTGGTGCTCTGATTTGATGACGATGTTCGGAGTTAACGGGCCGGCGCTGATGCGTGACGGGCTTTTCACACCCACGGACCGTGTCGTCGGAAGACAATGATGGCACTTTAAAGGCCAAGTACGAAACATTACTACAGAATATCCACCGTTATTTTTTATTTACCCAAATCAGTGCGGCTAAATACTCCCTATGATTGCGATTAAGACAGTTTTTTTTTATAGGCACGTGTATATACTAGGCATTACGGTCAAAGTAAGAGCCAAAAAGTAGATTAAAATCTGACTTTAGAGGATTCATAACGAGAACAGGATGTTTTAGAGGGCTTTAAGTTTTAAATTCCGAATCAGAATGTCTTGATACTGTTTAAAATATTAATGACAAGCCGGCTGTTTCTAGTTGGAGTTTAGCCTTTATTTGTGAAAATCTACATCAGTCTGCTATTAATCCTACTTTTTTTTTGAAAATCAGTAATAATGTATTCATATATATTTATATTTACATTGACTTATCATTCATTAAATCCTTTATTTCCTATTCATTAATTTTGTGTAATTTATTTATGCTTTTCTTTTCTTTTTTTTTATTGATTTTATCATCGAAAGAAATATCTTATTTTGAAGTCAGCGCGTAACGCTCTTACCGTAATGCCTAGAAAATACATGCAGCGCAAAACAAGGCGTTCTAAGCACGTAACACGTTATCTACAGCTGTATAAAGAGATAGAGGAGCGGACGTTTGCGTCACATTTATATCTAATTATTACAATTATAAGAGATAAATGTGCTTAATTTTAATCATCAGTTACCTTAAAGATTAATATTTTATATAAAACACACATTCATCATTAATAAAGTATGCTTTTAAAGCTATAGATTGGACTATACAATACGTATGCATGCATGTAAAGTGGTTCTAATCTTCTCCACCACATTAAAAGACTAATTATACAACAATGATATTTTATGATTTACTTGACATGCTACTTTGATAGGTGTAACTTCTCATGTGTAAAAGCTTGAATACAGCACATTTTAAATAAGTTCACTTCATTAACAGTAGTTTGTATTTCCCACACCGCCAGTATGACCTCCAACCCGCCTGATGCCTGACATAGTTGAGCTTCATTAACAAAGAGCTTGTGTGTGTGTGTGTGTGTGTGTGTGTGTGTGTCCAGGACCAGATCCCTGAGGGCATCCTCACGTCGTCATCGTCCCAGAGGACACCATGAGGCTTCCTAAACGCTGGGCGGCACACAGGTGATGTCACATGACTCCACACACACAGACTCCCACTGTTTCTTCAGGTCAACGATGTCATCGGACACTTTAAAAAAGAAAAGAAAAGGTCCGTGGACTGTGATTGTGAGTTCCTCCTGAGATCTGTCACTCTCATTGTGCTGACTCAGCTCACACAGCAGCAGGAGGAATAACCCAAACATTCTTGTATCTGTTGTCAAAGTGATGCAGACTTTTTTTCATCATGTCTTATATCAGAGTATTTTTTGGCGAGATTTCACTCTCTGAAAGAAAACCACAGACTCTCGCGATGATTCAGGCTGAGCTCCGTGATTCCTGCCAAACTTTAGATTTGAGGATAGTTTAGAGATTTTCTCCTGTAAATGTGCACGACAAGCAAACGAAACCTGACGCTCGTCTCCACCTGCCGTGGTGGTGGTGGTGTGTTCAGGGGGAATCGTATTTCTTTTCTGCACCTCGATGCTGCGTGAGAGATTCTGTAAATGACCTCTATGACACGTTAGTTAGACGTCATCACATCATATATAAACGAGAGACGAGCTCCGATCAATAAATGATGTACACGTGGAGTTGAGTAACCGGCAGTGGGTTATTAACGTCTCTCTCTCTCCCTGTGTGTGTGTCTCTCTCTCTTTCTCTCTCTATCTCTCCCTGTGTGTGTGTGTGTGTCTCTCTCTCCCTGTGTGTGTGTCTCTCTCTCTTTCTCTCTCTATCTCTCCCCGTGTGTGTGTGTCTCTCTCTCCTGTGTGTGTGTCTCTGTCTCTCTCTCTTTCTCTCTCTATCTCTCCCTGTGTGTGTGTGTCTCTCTCTCCCTGTGTGTGTGTCTCTCTCTCTTTCTCTCTCTATCTCTCCCTGTGTGTGTGTGTGTGTGTGTCTCTCTCTCCCTGTGTGTGTGTCTCTCTCTCTTTCTCTCTCTATCTCTCCCTGTGTGTGTGTCTCTCTCTCTCTGTCTCTCTCTCTTTCTCTCTCTCTCTCCCTGTGTGTGTGTCTCTCTCTCTCTCCCCGTGTGTGTGTGTGTCTCTCTCTCTCTCTCCCCGTGTGTGTGTGTGTGTCTCTCTCTCCCCGTGTGTGTGTGTCTCTCTCTCCCTGTGTGTGTGTCTCTCTCTCTCTCTCCCTGTGTGTGTGTGTGTGTCTCTCTCTCCCTGTGTGTGTGTGTCTCTCTCTCCCCGTGTGTGTGTGTCTCTCTCTCCCTGTGTGTGTGTGTGTCTCTCTCTCTCTCTCTCTCCCTGTGTGTGTCTCTCTCTCTCTCTCCCCGTGTGTGTGTGTGTCTCTCTCTCTCTCTCTCTCTCTCCCCGTGTGTGTGTGTGTGTCTCTCTCTCCCCGTGTGTGTGTGTCTCTCTCTCCCTGTGTGTGTGTCTCTCTCTCTCTCTCCCTGTGTGTGTCTCTCTCTCTCTCTCCCCGTGTGTGTGTGTGTCTCTCTCTCTCTCCCCGTGTGTGTGTGTGTGTCTCTCTCTCCCCGTGTGTGTGTCTCTCTCTCCCTGTGTGTGTGTCTCTCTCTCTCTCTCTCTCTCCCTGTGTGTGTCTCTCTCTCTCTCTCCCCGTGTGTGTGTGTGTGTCTCTCTCTCCCCGTGTGTGTGTGTCTCTCTCTCCCTGTGTGTGTCTCTCTCTCTCTCTCCCCGTGTGTGTGTGTGTGTGTCTCTCTCTCCCCGTGTGTGTGTGTCTCTCTCTCCCTGTGTGTGTGTCTCTCTCTCTCTCTCCCCGTGTGTGTGTGTGTGTCTCTCTCTCCCCGTGTGTGTGTGTCTCTCTCTCCCTGTGTGTGTGTCTCTCTCTCTCTCTCCCTGTGTGTGTCTCTCTCTCTCTCTCCCCGTGTGTGTGTGTCTCTCTCTCCCCGTGTGTGTGTGTCTCTCTCTCCCTGTGTGTGTGTCTCTCTCTCTCTCTCCCTGTGTGTGTGTGTGTCTCTCTCTCTCTCTCTCTCCCTGTGTGTGTCTCTCTCTCTCTCTCCCCGTGTGTGTGTGTGTCTCTCTCTCTCTCTCTCTCTCTCCCCGTGTGTGTGTGTCTCTCTCTCCCCGTGTGTGTGTGTCTCTCTCTCCCTGTGTGTGTGTCTCTCTCTCTCTCTCCCTGTGTGTGTGTGTGTCTCTCTCTCTCTCTCTCTCTCTCTCCCCCTGTGTGTGTCTCTCTCTCTCTCTCCCCGTGTGTGTGTGTGTGTGTCTCTCTCTCCCCGTGTGTGTGTGTCTCTCTCTCCCTGTGTGTGTGTCTCTCTCTCTCTCTCCCTGTGTGTGTGTGTGTCTCTCTCTCTCTCTCTCTCTCTCTCTCTCTCCCTGTGTGCGTGTGTCTCTCTCTCTCTGTCTCTCTCTCTCTCAGGCGTCTGCTGGTTCTGGGTTCGGTTCTAGCTCTGCTGTGTCTGGTGATGCTTTCTCTCCCCCTCATTGAAACGGGGGCGAGCAAACCTCTGGACTGGCACGTCAGCCACGCCCATAAGAAGGTGAGCGTGTGATGGCAGGTTTCCATGGTTACAGGACGTGGTGGTGACGGTGGGTTAGGTGATGTGGTGTGTGTGTGGTTCGTTCTCACCAGCAGGAAGTCCTGCAGCGTCTCCTTCCACAGCGCTGTGTATTCGGTTAATGCGACCTTTGCTCCTGTGACCTATGACCTCTAGTGGAGATAACGTGGTGGTGTGTTTGACTCGCAGCAGGTGCATCAGCATGTGCACAGAGTTCTGGAGAGCCGGTGTCGCCCCGGCGGCACCAGGCGGAGCTTGTTAGGTCGACTCCCCGCCGCCAGTCACGTGACCCGGCCCTTCCTGTGGAGGGACGCGCCGCTGCCCGACGACCTCTTCCTGTATCCGCCTCCGTTCGGGTTCAAAGGTCTTCAGGGCAAAGTGGAGGAGCTTCTGCAGCAGGTGAACTTCACTTCCTGTTCCTCCTCCTTTAGGCATCCAGAAATATATTCATAAATAAATGTGTTTAGCACATTTAAATGAGAAATCTTTATTTCACAGAATCAACCTCACGGTCCGTGATCCTGTGTTCTTTCTTTCCTTCAAGCTGCCGGACTCGGACTCCCTTCAGCAGACGTCGGATAAATGTCGGCGCTGTGTGGTCATGGGAAATGGAGGCATCCTCCGAGGCCTGGAGCTCGGCCCGCTGATCGACCGCTTCGACACTGTCATCAGGTGAAAACACACAAATACAACAATTATCAGGATATTTGTGAATATTATAATGAGTGAACTGAAAAATCCAGATCAATTATGAGAAAGAAGGGACTTACATTGCTATAAAAAAGAAAAACAATATGTAATGTTTTATTTTAATTAATTTATGAGGCGATTCCAGTTTGTTTGAAGCATATTTTGATGATTATCAGAATAATAAAACATAAAAATATCCCCGCCCGTGTCTCCCTCCTCCAGGTTGAACAGCGGGCCTCTGGGAGAGTTCAGCGTCGACGTCGGGAATCGAACCAGCTTCAGGATGAGCTACCCGGAGGGCTCGCCGCTCCGCTGGACGGACACGGACCCACACACGCTGTTTGTAGCCGTGGTGTATAAAGGTGTGGACGTCAGCTGGCTCTCCGCCATGATCAACAAGCTCTCCGTGGTGAGTCTCCTAAGAAAGAGTGTTTGTGTTTGTGAGGAGATGGAGTACTGATCTGTGGTCTGCGTTGCAGCCGCTGTGGGACTGGCTCTTCTTCTGGCAGAAGGTTCCAGATCAGATCCCCCTGGAGCCCCACAGGTTCAGGCTTCTGAACCCACAGATCATCAGAGAGACTGCGTTGGACCTGCTGAAGTACTCTGCACCCAGACCACGGCTGTGGGGGAGAGACCAGGTAATAGACCCCACCCATCCACCACTTCCAGCAGCCATACAGTTGGATATGTGTTTGATAGTTTAACGTACTACTTTACTCAGATGAGGACCTAACACTTGTTCTACTTTTAGCTCATACTTTATCGGCAATGATACGTTGTGGTTTCTTTGTTTCCTTCTTTTGACAAATGTACTTATTGTAAGTCGCTTTGGACAAAAGCTAAATGACCTAAATGTAAATGTAAATGATAGTTCCCACTTACCTTTTATTAAAGACAAGATTATTATCTTGAAGGATCTGGAGACGTTACAACAAAAATCATAAAAATGTATTATTTAGGTAGTTTCTCATTATGAATAGAAAAGCACTTTACTTTGAAAATACAGAATTTCAGAGGCGTCAAACCAGACGGACGTCCTGTACTCAAGTAGAAGTACAAATACTTCAAAAAGACTAGATAATTCCCCTCAAATACATTGAAACTAAAGAAATGAGCCTGGTTTAATTAGAAAGTACAGATACTTGTTTTTAAAGTAGTAGTAGTAATATTTGTAGGGAATAAAAGTAAAAAGTCTTATTTTAGAAAAATAAAGTACAGATACTACTTAAAGTAAGTATTTGTACATGAAATGAAATTACTTACTGATGGTTTTTCTTTGTTGGAACAAGAAAAATGAAAAGTGAGTTCATATAAAAGGTGGCTCCTAACGTGGATTTCTCTCTGCAGAACGTGCCGACCGTCGGCGTCTCCGCTCTGAACCTCGCCAGTCTGCTGTGTGACGAGGTCAGCCTGGCGGGCTTCGGATACAACCTCTCCCAGCAGGGGGCGCCGCTGCACTACTACGACCAGCTGCCCATGGCGGCCATGCTGAAGGAGACGTCGCACAACGTGGACCGAGAGACCCAACTGCTCCAGAGCTTAGTCAGAGAGGGAGCCGTCACCGACCTGACGGGGGGCATCCACTGCTCCTTCTGCCCCAGCTGACCTCAGGACAGCTCAGCACATCTCCTTCTGCCCAAGCACTGCTCCTTCTGCCCCAGCTGACCTCAGGACAGCTCAGCACCGCTCCTTCTGCCCCAGCACCGCTCCTTCTGCCCCAGCACTGCTCCTTCTGCCCCAGCTGACCTCAGAACAGCTCAGCACATCTCCTTCTGCACATCTCCTTCTGCCCCAGCACATCTCCTTCTGCCCCAGCACATCTCCTTCTGCCCCAGCACATCTCCTTCTGCCCCAGCACTGCTCCTTCTGCCCCAGCTGACCTCAGGACAGCTCAGCACCGCTCCTTCTGTCCCAGCACGTCTCCTTCTGCCCCAGCACCGCTCCTTCTGCCCCAGCACCGCTCCTTCTGCCCCAGCTGACCTCAGGACAGCTCAGCACCGCTCCTTCTGTCCCAGCACGTCTCCTTCTGCCCCAGCACCGCTCCTTCTGCCCCAGCACCGCTCCTTCTGCCCCAGCTGACCTCAGGACAGCTCAGCACCACTCCTTCTGCCCCAGCACATCTCCTTCTGCCCCAGCACCGCTCCTTCTGCCCCAGCACTGCTCCTTCTGCCCCAGCACCGCTCCTTCTGCCCCAGCACATCTCCTTCTGCCCCAGCTGACCTCAGGACAGCTCAGCACCGCTCCTTCTGCCCCAGCACTGCTCCTTCTGCCCCAGCTGACCTCAGGACAGCTCAGCACCGCTCCTTCTGCCCCAGCACCGCTCCTTCAGCCCCAGCACCGCTCCTTCTGCCCCAGCACCGCTCCTTCTGCCTCAGCACCGCTCCTTCTGCCCCAGCACTGCTCCTTCTGCCCCAGCTGACCTCAGGACAGCTCAGCACCGCTCCTTCAGCCCCAGCACCGCTCCTTCTGCCTCAGCACCGCTCCTTCTGCCCCAGCACTGCTCCTTCTGCCCCAGCTGACCTCAGGACAGCTCAGCACCGCTCCTTCTGCCCCAGCACCGCTCCTTCAGCCCCAGCACCGCTCCAAGACGTAGCGTGAAACCTGCAATACATCTGGTCGGATTTATATATCAGATAAATATCTATGAAGAAGAACAAACTAAGGAACTCCTCGGTGCTTCTGGACGTGGTTCAGCGTCTCCATCCTCGTGGCAGCAGCGCTTCCTCTCATCCGACCCAGACTGTGAAACAGCCGATGGATGAAGTCTCTTTGGAACGTGTAGAATTGTTATTTTTATTGTCTGTACCAGCATTTCTGACACGTATTCCTCCAGATATTCACCAGTGTTTTATACATCAACAATCACGAGCCTCGTGTTTATAGTTAAAGCTCCATCACAAGCCCATTCTATATGGTTATTATAGTTATACCTCTGTAAAACAGTGAAAGCTAAATATGTTGCATTTTAAGAAGAAAAGTACTTTATTTATTTGACTAAAGACTGGAAGAAATGGATCTGTATTTACTAAAATAACAACTGGATTGATCTGCGTCGGTCCGACATGTTTTAGAAGCAGGCTTCAAATGTCTTTGTGTGTTTGAAATGTTTTTAAATGTGTTAAAAAGGAGATGAAGTCTCAGCGTGTCGAAACTGCAAGGTTGTTATTACTTTGTGACTTTGGTTTCTCCACAAAAAGTTCAGATTTTAAAGGAATCAAGCACAAAGTAAATGTGTTATTTTTGAGTTTGTTTATTCATTCATAATTAGTATAATTTGTTTGTAATGTAGCTTATAACATTTTCACCGCACACTTTACTGTGTTTTTTATTTTTGTTTAGCTCAAGCTTTATATTTTATCCACACCACGATGTGTTGCTCTTCCAGCGAGCCTCATTTTGAGGAGATCTTTTCATTTTAATAAAAAAAAAAACAAAGCAGCTGTAAAGTTTAACAACAGTCCTATTAAAATGTGAATAAACAACATTTTATTTAGTATAAAATACCAGCAGAATGCTCCTTCCTTCTCCACTCTTATGTGACTAATGAGTACTTTTTTGGTCTTAATTTATTGTTGTCGTTGGATTCTCATTATTAAAATGTACAAATGATGGAAACGATTATTGAGTGATTGTTTTATTTGTTTATTAATTAATCATAATTTCAAAGTTATATGTTTGTTATTACGCCATTTTCTTTCAGTCATAAAGTTTTAAGGATTTAAATCTCCACTATATGTCCCATTATATTGTGTAGATAAATCCACAGTTCACGTCCGCGTCCAGCAGATGGCGGTATAAAGCTTTTCACCCAAGAAGCCACAAGAGATTTCAAAGTGTAAAAGCTCAGGTTAGATATGCTACTCAGCTACTCCACTTTAAAAAATGTTTTTCATTTGACAATGGAGCAATTATATAAAGTACAAAACAAATAGACATGGAAATAAAAAAAAAGTTTTTTAAAACATATAGAAATAGTCTGATGGCTTTCAGTGTTTAAAAATACGATATTTAATATTATTTCTACATTGGCTTCCACCTTTCATGACTGTATTTTCTCTTTCTAACATGTTATAAGTAGGAAATTTCAAAATTAAGTGTAAAAAAATCACATTAAAAAACAATCTGGGAAGAAAACACTTTAGTCTAACAATAATTTTTTCCCCCAGAATCTCCTAAAATTTCATGCACTTACACTGTTATTACTACTTAGCTCTTTAACTACTTAGCCAAGAACATTGTGTTGGTTTTATTTTGAAACGCTTGGCCGGAAGTTATTTTTTTCATATTCCTGGGTGCGCGTGGTCTCCTCACACAAGAAGCCGGGGAGATCTGCAGCTAACAGGTGACTTTTCTCCGTTTCTCCCCTACGAACACACTAGCTAGTTAACGTCGGCGGGTTTATTAAAGCATGTTTGTTACTGTAACACACGTTAAACGTACAAACGTACAATAAAACGTCCGCGTCGTGAAAGATAGTTTCTATTTAAACGTCAGTCCGAGGTGGAAATAACGGCTTTCAACGCGACGGTTTTTTTTCTTTTAAATAGCTTTTTAAATCTCGACAGTGACGTCACACCGCGGAGCCTTATAGTTGTCGTTAAGCGTTAATTACCAGTTAAAGTGCTGGCGGGGGGGCGTTGTGAATCAAAATGGCTTCAGAAAGGACTTAAAGGACTTCTGTCCACTTTTTGAACAACTTCGTTAACGGTCGCTCCGCGGGACGTTCAGGTCCGCTCGCCGCTGTCGGACGTTCGGCCACCCGGAGGGGAGAGGAGCGTTCAGTGGACTCCGGTGAGAGTTTAAAGTCCAGTCTAGTTCATAGCGGTCGTTGAGGTTGAAAGTCCATCTGCGGCGATGATGAAGCGATGACCCGCCGGGTTTCTCTTTCTTTCTTTTTTGTTGGTGCGTGGATTGCGTGGATTCTGGTTGGCTGGCTGGCTGCGCGTGCGTTTGGTCGCGTGCGTCAATGACGTTGAGGAGACCGAACATTAAACAGGTGGACGGAGACGGTGAAACATGACACGCTCTACAACACGCTGCAGGTTTTGAGGTGAAAGGTGACTTGTCTCTGATTGGCTGACAGCCATGAACCCACCCTATTTTCATTGGTTCCTTGGTATGCCCCAAGTACCCCCCCCCTTCTGTCCTTATTGTCAGGCTGGATGAGCAGGTGGACTAGAATAAAGCGGATCAAGTGCTTCATCAAAACCTCAGGCAGGAAGTCATGCATGCATGTGTTATTACACATTTATAAACATATATATTTAGATTTTTTTATTAACGTTATGTGTGTAACTTCAGAAGCCAAAGCTTCTGAAAAGTGAAGCCAAATGCTGAAAGTGCCTTAAATGTGCAATCTCTCTGCTGGCCATCAGGGGGCGACTCCTCTGGTTGCAAAAAGAAATAAAATGGAAAATCTCAAGTACCTGAAAGTACTTGAGTAAATTTATAATTAGTTAATTTCCACTGTTATGTAGTTGCCTCGAATTGTTGGATAATAATAATAAAAAAGGTCAAAGTTCATTGACATTCCTATAGTGAGATACAGTGATCCCAAAGCACTCGATCAGTATTGACAGAAGCCTAAAGTTTAATCAGAACATTGTTCAAAGTAAACTAATATTTAATTACTCAACAAGCAAGATACAAAAGATAAAAGTGATTAATGTAAGATAACACACACACCCACACCAGAGTATTACCAGTATTACCAACTGAGATATTAAAGTATAAACTTCCAAGGGAAGTTTAGCTTGGAAATTGGAGACATTTTTGCACAATTTCAATATAAAATCCAGCTCTTATTAGTAATTATTTGGGGGTGAAATACACATTAATTAAACAATACTAATTGGAGTTGTGTATATAAATTGTCGTTCCTGCTGGTGATTATTATGGTGATGGCTTCAGGTGAAAGGTCAGGTGTTTGTTTTTGCCCACAACACATGAGAAGAGGCTTTGTCTGCGAGCGTCGGTGCTTTATTTCTTTTGGTTTAAAGGAAACCTAACGATGCGTTGTGTTGGAATTTCTCAGGTTACGGGATATTTCCAGTTTCGCAATTTAAAGACGCTACTTTAAGACTTGGGAAATGATGACGATATAGTAGTTTATCATGGATCGGGATAAAAAACACTCACAATAAGTTGATGTTGGTGAATTTACGTTATCGGGATAATCGTTAATATAAGGGAATGTAAAGGCATTCCAGTATGTTTTAGGAGTTTTAATCATATTTTGATCGTGAATCCTAATTATTTTGGCAGGATAATCGTGACGTGAAGTTTTCATATCGTCCCATGTCCAGTTGTAAGACATTTTGTGCATCAAACTATTAATTAGCCTCATGGACTCTAAACACAGACCCCACAAGAAAGAGACAGGAGGTCTTCTTCTCTTGTCTTTCCCTTTCATCAGCTTTTATCTGTCTAATCATGTGAGCTGGACACTCCGGGGTCAGAGGTCACTGGGGGAAAGGTGAGGGCACCAAGCGACTGCATAAAGCCTAGCTGGCTTCTCCAGGCCACCTTATTAGGGACGTCCATATTTGTATTCACGGAGTAGAAAGTACAAATGAAACGGGGGTTGTGTACGGATGCACAATATGTTATACACGATACTATAATACTACAATATTTTATTTTATTGGTAGTTAGACAAAGCCAACACTCAACAATGATTAGTTCCCCTGATCTTTACTATCTGTTGACCCTGTTTATAGACAGCTCATTGATTGTTTACATCAAGGCTTTGATTCAATCAGACCGCCGTCTTGCCGCGACCAGCCAATCAGAGCCCTCCGTGGAGCAAGTCTGACCTTTGATTGGCAGATTAGCCCAGTTTATCACCCTGTAACGGACTCTGTGTGAGAGTGGCGTCCCAGTAGTACATCCGTGCGTCGACCTGGTGAGAGGCGGTGAGCGTGCCGGTTGCCGTGGCAGCAGTAACAACAGTATTTTCCAGCGTTGGTGTCGTTGGATGTTCAGCTGAAAGCGAGTGTCTTACGGTGTACGGCTCTCTGTTGCAGGTGAGGAGGGGGGGGGGGCATTCAGGAGAAAGGAACAGCTTACAGGAGAGGGGAACAGCGTGGTCATGATGTCATCTGTGTGCAGTAACCAATAGAAACCATGCGTCGTCTCATATCTGAGTTACTCCAACCTTCGAAGGTTATTTATGGTGAATGTACGGCTTTCCTGTGAAGTACCTCAGAGACTCAAGAGGAGTGGATTCAGAGACATTTCATACGATCAATACATTTCCTGCCAGTTATCGTATGTTAGATGTGTTCAGTTTGTTTGTAACGTTGTTTCAAAAGTGAGTATTTTATTGGCAATTTATGACAAAAAAACTCAATGTGAAACATTTAGTAGAGAAACACACTTTTATTGCATTTATTTTTGTGAAGTTTTGTGAACTTCATTACATTTAATTGATGTTCAGACAGTTGCGAGTTAGACGCTCGGGCACATCTCCACGACAAACAGCTTAAACAGTCCCTGGGTCATATCCTGTAGACCTCCTGTAGACTGGGTCCTGTAGACGGAGAGCTGGTCCAGCACCGGGTCTTGGTTCCCGAGGTTCACAGATAGGTCGACCTGTCCCCGTCTCACCTACAGACCTCAGAGTCCATTTCTAATCTGTTTATTCTTAAACAGCTCTTCAGGTCTGTCATCTCGGTGTGTGTGTGTGTGTGTAGTGTGTGTGTGTGTGTGTCACAACACAGAGAACCTTATTTACCCCTTGTTAAACACACACACACACACACCATGGGAACCCGACACCTGCTAAACCGTCCTCAATACATACATCCTGAATATATGTTATTAACTGCAGTGTAACCTGAGACGATATGAACATTTCATTATCATTATCCCCTCCAAAGTAATTGCAATTTAATCCCAAAAATATGCTTACACTTCTTAAGAATGCACATAAACATACTGTAGTCACTTTGTAATTTATTAAGAAAGAATAGTTGTATTGCTTCACAGTAAAAACATCTCTTTTAGTGAGAAATTAAATAATCTTAATAAGTTTTAGTATTTTTTATTTGTCTACCATCATAGTGAGCTTTTACCTGATACTTCAGGTTATCCCAATCATGGAAAGTGTGCGATGAGGACACCCTAAGGTGCTTTGGGTTTAATAGTGACAGAAACCTCTTTAAATGTGAACAAATGAATGAGGTCGTCTCTTCCTCTCCTCCAGGTCTCCTCCTGGCCAGCTTCCCTCCAAACACACTCCGTCCTGTAACACACACTCTTTACCTCACACTCGTTACCTCATCTGAGAGTGTGTGTGTCATCAAACACACCCAGCTCTCTATCTGACACACTCACTCCGACCACACACACACACACACACGTCGGCAGCATCATGCTGAGCCAGGAGTTCCTGCAGAAGCTGAAGCTGCCCGTCCTGGATGACGTCAGCCAGTACATCCGGAGCGTCTCCACGCCGGCGCTGGTCAGCGTGGGCGCCGTGGCGGCCGCCACCACCTACTACCTGGCAACGCGGCCCAAGGCCCTCCCTCCAGCCTGCGACCTCCGCATGCAGTCGGTGGAGGTTCCGGTGAGTTTAAAGGAGGGCCTGTTCTGATTTGATGGTTTCCTATGGTGCAAGTTTGATTCGCCGTCAATCGAAGGTACAATCTGGAGCATAATCTGAAGAGTTTGGTGGGCGGTCGCCATGCCGATAGGACGCTGTTTTCTTCTTGGTGAAATGAACTTTGAATATAATAATATATATAATATAATAAATAATAACCTGTTTCTTTTATCAGGGTGGAGATTTTGCACGGCAGTCCGTTCTGCTGAACGGAGACGGTCACCTAACACACTTCTACGACGACGCCAGAACGATGTACGAGTTCTTCCTCAGAGGCGTCCGAGTCTCCAGTAAGTCACACATGCCTTCATGTATGATATGTTTATTGAGTTCTACTCTGAGTGGTGGTGAGAGAGATGAAATAACCGTGTTCCTTTGCCCTGTACTTGAGTGAACTTTAAACTGCAGCGTTTTGAGTCAGCAGCCTTCACTGGTTACATCACAACAACTCACCACCACTATAAACACTGTTTTCCTGCTGCCCAGCGTGTTTGGCTGAAAACAAGTGGTTTACATGTGAGCAGAATTTACAGGGCAGGAACGTGTGACGAGTGTGCATTAATATATCTGTAAACATTCATTCCCTTCATCCTGAAGATAACGGCCGCTGTCTGGGCTCCAGGAAACCGAAGCAGCCGTATGAATGGATATCCTACAGAGAGGTGAGCGTCGCCTTGGAAACACATTATAGCTTCCAGCCGGACGTCTGAGGAACGAGAGGTCGTCAGCAACACGGAGGTGGTGTTGCTGAAGCCAGCAGGGTTGTTGGGAAAATATGACCCTTGTGTTTATGATTTTATAATTTAGTTTCTAAAGTGTCTTTTAAATTGTATTTACTCTTGCAGTGGAAATGATAGAGGAGCATTTTTACCAGCTTGAAGTTCAGTTAAAGCAACAAGGAAACTTGTGTTGATTTTTGAAAAAGGTCCCATAGTTTTGTCTTTGGCTCTGGAAGGGCTTTCTGAAGTCTGAGGAAATGACCTTGGTGGAGTCAACAAGGTCATGTCGTAACCAATAACAGCCTTGCTGCTCCGAGTCACAGCTCACTTTACCCCAGAACGTCTCTGTCGGACACATAATCCCCCAGCTTCATGAAAGAGCTGTTTAATGGTGACATTCCTTATTATTACATCATAACTTTACCTCAGTAAACATTGTAAACATGAGTTTATGGTCTCAATCTCTAGTTTCAAGTCTTCTTCAATCCAGCATGATGTTCATTTAGTACATTATGGTCCATTTAGAGTCCACCAGACCAGAAAGCAGGGGATGCTTTAGGGGGCGGGGCTTACCTGCTGATTGCTTGTTAGGTTAACACTTCCTTCACTGGTTGCAAAGAAATACAAGATGGTGACGGACAAAATGCCGAACTCAACACTTCAAAATCGTAGTCCTTCACTCTCATCATACTTATACTTATATACTTATACAACAATAATCCTGACGGTTAAACATTCACTCAGCTTGAACAATGAGCAACATGAAATATTAATGAATCATCCAGCTGAGGGAACACAAGGTGAATGATTACAGCTGCTGTCAAAACCTGTGTGTGTGTGTGTGTGTGTGGGTGTGTGTGTGTGTGCGTGTGTGTGTGTGTGTGTGTGTGTGTGTGCGTGTGTGTGTGTGTATGCGTGTGTGTGTGTGTGTGTGTGTGTGTGTGTGTATGCGTGTGTGTGTGTGTGTGTGTGTGTGTGTGTGTATGCGTGTGTGTGTGTGTGGGTGTGTGTGGGTGTGTGTGTGTGTGCGTGTGTGTGTGTGCGTGTGTGTGTGTGTGTGTGCGTGTGTGTGTGTGTGTGTGCGTGTGTGTGTGTGTGTGTGTATGCGTGTGTGTGTGTGTGTGTGTGTGTGTATGCGTGTGTGTGTGCGTGTGTGTGTGTGTGTGTGTGCGTGTGTGTGCGTGTGTGTGTGTGTGTGTGTGTGTGCGTGTGTGTGTGTGTGTGTTGTAGGTAATGGAGCGAACAGAGAATCTGGGTTCAGCATTTCTTCTCAAAGGACACTCCAAGACCACAGACCCCCACATTGGCATCTACTCTCAGAACAGACCCGAGGTACAGACCATTATTATTAGTAGTAATAGTAGTATAATAATAATAATAATAATTATTATTATAATAATAAACATGGTGATAAATGTACAGTCATGTATGTATGATGTCACCTGTGTTACCTCTATAATGTGTGTGTGTAGTGGACCATCAGTGAGCTGGCGTGTTACACGTATTCTCTGGTGTCGGTCCCGCTGTACGACACGCTGGGAACGGAAGCCATCGACTACATTATAGACAAAGGTAAAGCATCTCCATATCTGAGGGACTGAAAACAGCATTTCCTGACATTTCTTTATGAAAAATGACTTTTGATGATGAACAGATGATGAAAATAGTTGGTGATTATATTTCTGTGGATCTGTTAGTGGAATTAGTTTTCCTTTCATTTGTGGTCCTTCTGTAAAAAGCTGTCTCCAAACATCATGTTGGTTGTTTAGAGGACAAGAACATCTCATTTAATGTGATGAACAAGTGACAGAATAAGTAGACTGAATACTGACCATTGGATTGGTACAAAGATGGAGTTTACCACAGCTGGAAGGGGCTGGAAAAGCATGGACATGCACCTGGAAGTGCTTGGAAAGTGCTTGGATGTGACGTTGGAGAAGGTGGAGGAACCTGCTATGAACTGACAGTAGACTTATCAACAGAAAGCTTCGCTTCACGTCGGTGTGTTTGTACGTCGTTTCTGCAGCCTCCATCTCGACCATCGTGTGTGACGTGGAAGAGAAAGTCAACCTGCTGCTGGACTGCGTCAGGGACAAGAAACACGCTGTGAAGACCATCGTTCTGATGGAGACCCCCGGGGCCGAGCTGGTCTCCCGGGGCCAGCAGGCGGGAATCCACATCCTCAGCCTGAAGGAGATGGAGGTCAGCGGGCCGCTTCCTTTAATCCCTTCAATCCTTCCTTTGCTTCTTCAGTTCATTTTAGTTTCTCTTCTCCGTCTTCGGCTTACTTTGCTCTCACCTTCCATGTTTTTGTTGATCATCTTCTATCCTGTTGGTGTCTTCTTTCCTTGGCTGGGTCGCTTGCTTTTGTCTTCTCTTAGTTTCCTCTTTTGCCACCTAATAATTTTTTATCATTATTATATATTCCTCTACGTAGAACTCTGTGGATAGCGAGTAGTCCGGCTGATTAAATTATGTTTTATAAATATATTATTATTTCCTGGCTGATGTGAGCAGATATTAAACGCCAAATTTCTAACAATTTAATATAATCGATGCTGCTGGAAAGATTGAGAAGGGGTGTCATTACATAGTTTGGCCAGCAGAGTGCACTGCCTCTCGCTGTAGCCACACAGCTGTTCTTGTCATTCTCTCTGTCTTCATCCATGTGATGTTCTCGTTGCTCAGGCTCTCGGGAAGGCCCACCGTCAGGAACCTATGGTGAGTAGACGGTGATATCGCCACGGTGATATCGCCACGGTGATATCGCCACGGTGATGATGTTGTTGTGTGTTATGAGACGTCGGTTGACCTCTGACTCTTCTGCAGCCGCCGCAGCCCGAGGACATGGCTGTCATCTGCTTCACCAGTGGAACAACAGGTACACACACACACACACACACACACACACACACACAGCGGTATCTCAAATAAACATCTAACTAATGTGTGAGTGTGGATGTGTGTGTGCTTTCAGGGAACCCAAAGGGAGCCATGTTGACTCACAGGAATATTGTGTCCAACTGCTCGGCGTTCATCCAACTGACAGAGGTGAGGCGATGATGTCACACTGGATCAACAGGTAGACCTTCATCTTTAGCTTCTGTGATGAGGAGGAGGAGGAGGAGGGTTCCTCTGCCTCTTCTCCTCCTCTACCTGTATCTCATATGTCAGCACACATGAAGAGGAAACTAATAACCGACGTGGTGAGTGTTTTTCTGAAGCGTGGACGACGTTGATGACGTGTTCCCTCTTCTCTCCAGTCTTACGCTCAGACCACCTCCGATGATGTCATGCTGTCTTTTCTGCCTCTGGCCCACATGTTTGAGAGAGTGGTGGAGGTACAGACATCAACACTGACTGGTTTCCCTCCCTCCCTGTCTGTGTGCTCGTGTTCCTGTCTGTGTGCTCGTGTTCCTGTCTGTCTGCTCGTGTTCCTGTCTGTCTGCTCGTGTTCCTGTCTGTCTGTATGCCCACCGGGGTTTTAGGTTTCCTGTCCATTGTCTCCCAGTGATGTCCATATTTCCTTCCTGCCCTTGGCCCATATGTTTGAGAGAGTAGTTCAGGTACTGTATGTTCCCTTAGTTCCCATAGACCTTTGTTTGTGTTCCTTCACTGCAAAGACGTATTTTGTGGGCGGAGCCAAGCTGGTGGCAGAAAGCGACAGTTCTGTAGCAGCGAGAATGCGGATCATCTGGACACCTTGTCTGGTTATTTGACTGGTTTTCCAGCAGAAGAGGTCTGGCTGACATTAATAAGACAACTATTGTAGCTACTACATGACTACATACTACTACATAGTACTACTACTACGTACTACATGGACGGACTACTTCTGTATCTGCTGGAAAACCCAGCATCTCTACAAAAACACCTCAAAGCATACAAACCTCTCAGTACCTAAAATCCAACCTTATTTCTGGACTCGTCTGCTGGTTTTCTGCCACCACAATGTTCTTGCCTGTTGCTGATCAGCCTCCTCAGTTAAAGCCTTGTGATATCGCCCTCAGGGCTTGATGATAGTTCAGGGGGCCAGCATCGGCTTCTTCCAGGGAGACATTCGGCTGCTGTCAGACGACCTGAACACGCTGAAGCCTACCGTGTTACCTGTAGTCCCCCGCCTGCTCAACAGGATGTATGATAAGGTGGGTGCTGAATGTCCAGGAAGACGATGACGCTGCTGCAAGGCCATTCATTTTGTGTGAACACAGTATAGTGATTATGATGTGTGTGTAGATCTTTGGGCAGGCCAACACCTCTCTGAAGCGCTGGCTGCTGGGATTTGCCTGCAGGAGGAAGGAGGCCGAGATGAGGAAAGGCATCGTGAGGAGAGACAGTATCTGGGATCGACTCATCTTCTGGAAGGTTCAGGTACGCGGAGACGGCCACATGTGCAGCTTTAACAGACCACGTCGATCTAAAGAGATCCATAAAAGCACTCTGAGTTCAGACTTCTGATGTTTCCGACATGCCTGTTGGAGTACTAATGTAGTGTCTCTGCAGGCCAGCCTTGGAGGCCGTGTGCGTCTCATGCTAACAGGAGCGGCTCCCATCTCTCCGACGGTCCTCACCTTCCTCAGAGCTGCAGTCGGCTGTCAGGTAACCGTTGATTTAATCAGGATTAAGACCAGAGAACAGGAGGGAGAGCACCGAACGGAAAGAACACAGCTACACAACAAACAGGAGTTCTGTTCTGACAGGAGTTTCACTTTTTGAGCCGACGTTGAATCTTGAATCGGCCTGCTGCCAAATCCCTGAATATTTGTATGACTCAGCAAAAGGCCTGAGGGGGAGTTTTAACGGCAGGGAAGTCGGTGTGTCTGGTGGAGGTGGAGAACACCACCTGTGTGTGTATAATAGTAGTCATGATGATGATAATGTGTTCCAGTTCTACGAAGGCTACGGACAGACGGAGTGCACCGCTGGGTGCACCATGACCGTGCCCGGGGAGTGGAACGCAGGTGAGGAATGACTCGACTAATGAATCTTCTACGAGGTGGTGAAGAGGAACATGTTGACAGATCGTTTACTGAAGTTGACCTCTTGCCTGCAGGTCACGTCGGAGCTCCGCTGCCCTGTAACTCCCTGAAGCTGGTGGACGTGCCGGAGATGAACTACCTGGCAGCCAACGGGGAGGGAGAGGTGAGACACATGCTGGGATTCATGGCAGACAAACACACTCCCAATCAGCTGATCAGAGGGGACTTCTAGGATCAGGATTATTGTTAATAACACCACAAATTAAGGTTATCCTTCCCAGAATAATTATCCTGATAATCATCATCATATACTGAATCTTAAAATGGTACTGATACATACTGGAATTACTTCACATTTAGTTAAACAAATATTTATATTGTGTTGTTTTTTTTATGTGAAAACAAATGGAATTATCTTCAATAAGTTTATCATAAATCGAAGGTGAATGTATTTTTCAGGCTCTGTCACTCATGATGATATTCACAATACCCTCAATAATGGAAATTCACCAATTTACTTTATTTTGACTGAGATTTAAGCATATTTTTATGATTGTGATAATATAGAGAATGGTAATTAATTTTGGCCATGATAATCTTGACGTGACTATTTTCCTATCATCCCAGGTCTCATATATACACTCTATATAATAGAAACATCATTCAAACGTGTGTGTGTGTGTGTGTTTCCAGGTGTGTGTGAAGGGTCCCAACGTGTTCCGGGGTTACCTGAAGGACCCCGAGAAGACAGCGGAGGCCATCGATGCAGACGGATGGCTTCACACCGGAGACGTTGGGAAATGGCTTCCAGTACGTTAAGTTTGCATCAACATAACGTTGATTTGCATGAATCTCTCACAGCCTGCAGACGTTGGATGAAGTGTGTTTCTGTGTGTGTGTGTGTGTGTGTGTGTGTGTGTGTGTGTGTGTGTGTTGGACAGAACGGCACGCTGAAGATCGTGGACAGGAAGAAGCACATCTTTAAGCTGGCCCAGGGGGAGTACATCGCCCCGGAGAAGATTGAGAACGTCTACCTGAGGAGCGATGCAGTGGCACAGCTGTTTGTGCATGGAGACAGTCTGCAGGTAGGACCGTGTGAGTGTGTGTGTGAGTGTGTGTGTGTGTCTGTTCCCTTTGCTGTATTTAAACTTGTGTGTGTTGTATTTCTCTCCAGGCTTGTCTGGTAGCAGTGGTGATTCCTGACCCTGACTTCCTGTCTGGCTGGACCAAGAGCACCCTGGGACTGGAGGGCAGCTACCAGGAACTATGTGGCAGACCGGTAATACTTTACTGGGTTTGATTGAAGGAGACACTCAGACGAGGGCGCAACGTCCGGTTCTGAAAAGTGAAGCCAAGGCTGAACTGCCTTAAATTTCTCTCTGCTGCTGGCCATCAGTGACCATAATGTACTAAATGAACATCATGCTGGATTGAAGAAGACTTGAAACTAGAGATTGAGACCATAAACTCATGTTTACAATGTTTACTGAGATAATACATCAAGAGAGAAGTAGGACCATTTTCTCATAGACTTCTATACAACCAGAGAGGAGTCGCCCCCTGGTGGCCAGCAGAGAGAAGTAGGACCATTTTCTCATAGACTTCTATACAACCAGAGAGGAGTCGCCCCCTGGTGGCCAGCAGAGAGAAGTAGGACCATTTTCTCATAGACTTCTATACAACCAGAGAGGAGTCGCCCCCTGGTGGCCAGCAGAGAGAAGTAGGACCATTTTCTCATAGACTTCTATACAACCAGAGAGGAGTCGCCCCCTGGTGGCCAGCAGAGAGGATGACAGTTTAAGGCACTTTAGCGATGGCTTCACTTTTTCAGAATTAGAGGTTGCCTCCTGGGGAAAACTAAGGCACTTATATGAATGAAAATACAGAGCTTCGACTGAGTGATTTGGGGCCAAACAGCCATTTCACATGGACTATAGAAAGCAGCCTGTGTTCCTTCTGTGAAGTGAAGAGACGGTTGTTATTCTGAGCTCCCTCTCTCTCTCTCTCTCTCTCTTATGTCGGCTCAGGAGGTGAAGGAAGCCATCCTAAAGGACCTGGTGCGACTGGGAAAGGAAGGAGGCCTCAAGTCCTTTGAGCAGGTACTACACTCACAGTGGAAGTGTACTTTCCTGTGTGGCCACTCTGGCAGCTCTCTAGACTTTGTAGTGTTTTTACACACTTTCCATCCTCCTGTTTAACACACCGTGTGTGTGTGTGTGTGTGTGTGTGTCCTTCAGGTGAAGTCCATCTACATCCACACTGAGCTGTTCTCCATCGAGAACGGCCTGCTCACTCCAACGCTGAAGGCCAAGAGGAACGAGATGCGTCAGTACTTCAGATCCCAGATAGACGAGCTGTACGCTGCCATCGACGGGTAGAAGGAGAGACGAGCAAGAGAGGTTCATTTTATAAGAGAGGGGAATGTATCGTCTTCATGAGCAGGAACAACAGGAACAGGATGTAGCTTTTACATGTAGAAGAAAATCAACGAACTGCTGGATCTACGGCACGGAGGACGTGTGTGTATCGATGAAATGTTTTTTTGTTGCCATGTACAGTACAACTTCTGTGTGTGTTGATTGGAATCAGCTATTTTGTGATATCTCCATGAAGAGTGTTTTTAAAAGGGAAGTAGAAAAAAGTGCAGCTCTGAAGCGTTAGACATCTCAGGAATTCACTGTCAGGAACCACATGCAGTAGCTTCAAGGACGGGGGGGGACTCGGACCACTGAGCCGGTCCACCGAGGGTCCAGTCTGGATTAGGAGCCGCATCGATCACTTCGTAAAAACCCAAACGGTTTCAAACATTTCACTGTTTTTGATTAGATTTTATTTTTGTCGGATGATTTTATTTCACTGTTAATTTGTAGAAAGTTCTGCATCGGATAAAGGGATGTTTGTGTTTGGTCCTTAACTAATAAGCTCAGGTCTCGTTAAGACCCTGGGAACCAGCAGCATGAGCCATATTCAAGATAATTAAACAAAGCCAGCTGGAAACAGGGAATTCAGGTACTGAACAACATTCAGGGCAATTTAATTTATTCATGGTGATAACATGAAGGGAAGAGATCTGTGGAAGAAATTAGTTGAATTAAATTATTATAATATGCTGGAAAAAGGGGGTGAATTGATAGATTTCAAAGTAACATTGTTCATAAACTGAATGAGATCCTTTCTGAATGTTTAGTTTTAATTTTCACAGATGACTGATTGTGTTTCCGTCATCTCAGATTTGTTTTGTAAAGATTTTCATTAAAATCATCAAGAGATCTGTTTGAAACCCGAATATGTTTTTATTTAGTTTGGATTGTTTATAAGCTGTTGTTTATATCTTTATTAGGCGCTGAAACGCGAACTAACGTTGTATTTGAGATATTTTCTGAACGCATTAATTGACCGTTTTTCTTGTCCTTGTACTTCTTGAACCCTTTCGCTCTCCGTAGGACTGCATTTTAAGCCTTTCCGCCCGGGGTAGTTTGTTTGGTACACATTTTCAGTGTAAATGTTATTTTAGCTAATCTACATTCAGACTAAGTCGCCGTTAGATTACCACATAAATATTGTATTTTTAACCACATGAACTCTTAATTTTGAGACGTTACCATGTATTAATAAGTTGTACTACGAGCTGCCACCCCTGTTTACCTGGAATGGTTCAGTCCGGAACTTGAAACATTTCGCGGGAAGAAAAGACCGGAAACAAGTCGTACAAACAACAAACTAGTTGCTTCCCGAGTCAACGTGGATCCAAATGAGGTGAGAAATATAAATTATGAGTTATAATCCAAACATATATGTGATATTTACCGCGGTCTGGTTGGTAAAAGGACGCGTCCATTTTAAAACTATAAAGTACGACGTCACCCTTAGTTTTTAACGTTACAAATGACTAGTTTGTAGTTACTAGTTCATAAAGACACGACCAGCCTGCTCGGTAACGTTAACGTTACTTCGAGAATAGCGGTCAAACTAACAGGAAACACCTCGTTACGTAATATGTAAGCGTAGGTTAGGTTCACAGAGTCAGTTACCATGGTAACGAAAACTCAGCGTAGCGATGATGATGATGATGTGGAATGGACTGGAGGAAGAAATCAAACAGTAAAAAATATCAGTCAGTTTTAAAAAGATGTATAAAACTACTTTCCATGACGTATAAGAAAGGAGGATGAGGAATTTAAAGCAATCTGATTATTATTATTATTATTATTATTATTAATAATAATAATTATTATTATTATTAATAATGATAATGATAAACACAATGATGTAAGTAAAGTAAAACTAAAGTGTTTTTATTCTCAGGGTGGAGTTGGTTTATGTAATTAATGTCTTGGAGATTGTGTATTATGGAATAGGAGGAAGGAACAGAAAAGCATCTTCCGAGTCCTTTTCCAAACATGTATCTACAAATGTATGTTGTTTATTTGTTTTCTGTTATTATGAGCTAAATTAAGTTCTTTAAAATCTATTGTATTGATTTATATATGTTCTAAATGCAGCGTATTCTATGATCTTGTCTTCTGGTCTCCACAGTGCCAAAAAGGGCAGAAGAGCCAAAGTGCCGACGGGGCCACGACATGAGAATCAAGTGAGTTGGTGGACGCCCACTGACACATAATGACTGTTTGTGTTGATTTATTTATTTTTTAAACTTGGTAAAAAGTGTTATAAAACTAGTGTGATTGATTATAAATGGAGTTGTTGTTGTTTTTTTCTTCTTCTCTCAAATCCAGAAAGCTGCATCTAACGATTCTCCCAACCTGTCGGCCATCGAGAGAGCGAGCTTCCTGGAGGGACTGCAGCAGAATCATGGCAAGTCCTCTACACCAGAGATCTTCAACAGGGGGTCCGGGACCCCTAGGGGGTCTGCAGAGTTCCTGCAGGAGCTCCACGAACTTCTCACACTGACCGGACAAACTCTTGTGTTGCCTAGGCAACCCTCTGCACAGCACCGCCCTGGAGGAAGATTTAGACGTGCCACAGGAGGGTCGGATGAACGGGGGAACGGCGAAGACCACCGTGAAACGGCGTGCAGCTGCCGTGAAGAGGAAGAGCGATGGAGGGACGAGCCAGAGGACAGCAGCGAGGTGAGTCCACAGAGAGGCTGATCACAGTCACACACGCAGTCAACGCTGAAGTATCGACAGCATCAATGGATTATCATTATTATTTATTTATATATATATTATTTATTTATATATCTGTTGATGAGGCAGCTGGATGAAATCTGTGATGTGGCACAAAAAAGTACGAGCAACCTGATTCCAGTTCTGTAATCAGGGTTGGTACGGGTGCTGGAAATCCTTGAAAACACTTGAGTTTAGTGTTTCCAAGGTTTGAAAAGGTCTTGGATTTATACTAAAGGTCTATAAATGTGTGTTGTATGTGATGACATCTATGATAGAACAGAGGAAAGAAGATCTCCATATCTGAGGGACTGAAAACAGCATTTTGTGACATTTCTTTATGAAAAATGACTTTTGATGATGAACAGATGATGAAAATAGTTGGTGATTATATTTCTGTGGATCTGTTAGTGGAATTAGTTTTCCTTTCATTTGTGGTCCTTCTGTAAAAAGCTGTCTCCAAACATCATGTTGGTTGTTTAGAGGACAAGAACATCTCATTTAATGTGATGAACAAGTGACAGAATAAGTAGACTGAATACTGACCATTGGATTGGTACAAAGATGGAGTTTACCACAGCTGGAAGGGGCTGGAAAAGCACCTGGAGATGCACCTTGAAATGCTTGGAAAGTGCTTGAATGTGACTCTGGAGAAGGTGGAGGAACCCTGTGTAATGTTTATTATTCTGCTTCCCCATGGAATAACTAATAATAATTAACCTCCGTCTCTGCGTCCCAACGAGGCCGGCGACCAATCAGCAGAAGACGAAAGGCGAGAAGAAGCGAGGGAGTGACTCGGGGAGTGGAAGGAGTGAGCGGGAGTCACAGGTGAGGAGGTGAACGATGATTATCTGCACGATAACACAAACGATTGAAGTTTAAGACATTCTTGTTTTTATTTCAGGAGAAATCTGCCAGAAAGAAAGTCCTGCTCTCGTCCTCTGAGGAGGAGGGCGGCGAGGACGCGAGTTGGGTACGTAGCCGCGACGCTAGCATCCATGGGACCCACATTGTGACCTTTAACCTCTCCTTTCTTTACCCCCGTACATCCAGTGCCCCGCTCCAAAGCAGGCCACGGTGCAGAGTTTGGGCAGAGCCAGAAAGTCTTCGTCTGATAAATCTAGAAAGCCTTCTTCAGGTGAGCGATGAAAAGAGCACAATCTGTACATTCAGTATGAAGCTGTTAGCGTAGCTTAGCATAAAGACCGTTGTCCCGTCTTTATGCTAACAGATATCTGAGTTGGTGCAAACTGAGTTTAGGGAATCTCGTGACGTTTTCTCTGCAAAATAAAATGTCTGTTCCTGAAAGTTGTCTTCTTCTGCGTGAAGGCGGCGCGTCTGCTGAGCCGGAGAGGAAGAGGAGGAGGAAGAAACGCGTGGGCCGGGGGAGAACGCAGTTGGAGGTGGTGCTGGACGCCTTCCTCGCCTTCTGTGACCAGGACAGGTAGAACTCACGCTCACGCCGTTCTGTGGAGGTCGCTGTGGTGGAAGATGGTTAAGGTGTGTGTGTGTGTGGCTGTGTGTGTGTGTGTTTCCCAGGGAGTCTGTGGAGTCTAAATCGGTCCAACAATCCATTGATTCCTTCTCCTCCAACGTGGAAGAGCATCTGTTGGAAAAGGTCAGACTTCTACTTCAGAAAAATAAAGAGATGAGTGTTTTTACGCTGAAATTAATAACAGAATAACTATTAAAGCACCGTTTCTATAATGTGAGCACACGATGACATCACAGCAGAAGTCTGTGATGCTGATTAAGATCAAACACGTATATGTTCTCTGGTGATTTCCTCTTCCAGATCTCGTCAGCCGAGGAGTTCAAGGTCCTAAAGAGAGAAAATGCAAAGGTAACTATGGCAACCAGGTTGAGCCATGCTCCAGACTTGTGTGCATCTAGCGCCACCAGCAGGTGAAGTTGAGGGTTTCTTTGCTGTTTGTTCCAGGTCGGTTCTTCCGTCCGCACCAAGACTCAGAGGCTGTTTGATGCCAAACACGAGCTGATGAGGTGAGGAGGCCTGAACCATCGTTATAACACGCCGACAAACATCATCGGTCACTGTGTGTGTGTGTGTGTGTGTGTGTGTGTGTGTGTGTGTTTACCTGTGTGTGTGTGTGTGTGTGTGTGTGTTTACCTGTGTGTGTGTGTGTGTGTGTGTTTACCTGTGTGTGTCTGTGTCTGTGTGTGGGTGTGTGTGTGTGTGTGTGTGTGTTTACCTGTGTGTGTGTTTACCTGTGTGTGTCTGTGTCTGTGTGTGTGTGTGTGTGTGTTTACCTGTGTGTGTCTGTGTGTGTGTGTGTGTGTGTGTTACCTGTGTGTTGTCTGTGTGTGTGTGTGTGTCTGTGTGTGTGTGTGTGTGTGTACTGTGTGTGTGTGTGTGTGTGTGTTAGTGTGTGTGTGTGTGTGTGTGTGGTGTGTGTGTGTGTGGTTGTGTGTGTGTGTGTGTGTGTGTGTGTTGTGTTTCCTTGTGTGTGTGTGTGTTGTGTGTTTGTGTGTGTGTCTTGTGTGTTACGTGTGTGTGTGTGTGTGTGTGTCTGTGTGTCTTGTGTGTGTGTGTGTGTTTGTGTGTGTGTGTGTGTGTGTGTGTGTGTGGTGTGTGTGTGTGTAGTGGTGTCTGGTGGTCGTGCTGTGTGACTGTCGTGTGTGTGTGTGGTCTGTGTGTTACCTGTGTGTGTGTGTGGCTGTGCTGTGTGTGTGTCTGTGTGTCTGTGTTTACCTGTGTGTCATGTCTGTGTGTGTGTTGTGTAGCTGTGCTGTGTGTCTGTGTGTTTACCTGTGTGTGTGTGTGCTGTGTTTCGTTGTGTGTTTACCTGTGTGTGTGTGTGTGTGTGTGTGTAGTTGTGTGTCTGTGTGTCTGTGTGTTTACCTGTGTTGTGCTCTGTGTGTGTGTGTCTGCTGTTCTTCTGTGTGTGTGTTGTGTGTGTGTGTGTGTGTCCGTTGTGTGTCTGTCAGTGTTTCTTGTGTGTGGAGTGTGCCTGGTCTGAAGGATTACCTGGGAGTGGAGGGCTGAGGTTATCAGTCAGGGGAGTTGGCTGAACAAAACTGACTAAGCACTGGCTATCAGAAGGTGGAACGTTCCTGTCTGACCTCCGAGATCTGCAGAGAAGATACCTGGAGGACCGACGGGCCCGGCCCTCGGAGAAGGAGACGGTACACACACACACACACACACACACACACAGAACCACACACACGCAGACAAACACACACACACACTCACAGAACCACACACACACACAGACACACACACACACACAGTTTATCCAGTTTCTTGATCATACGTACAAACAAGCATCCAGCTTCCTCAATAACACGATGGTGACTTCCTGCCTCCTCTCTCTGCCTCCTCTTCTTCCTCCCTCCCTCTCCTCCTCTTCCTCCCTCTTCTTCCTCCCTCCCTCCTCTTCCTCTTCTTCCTCCTCTTCCTCCCCAGTATGGAGCGTCCAGCCTGGCTGCTCTGCTGTTGGAGATGAAGACCCTCGGATCAGCTGAAGGACAAACTGAAGAGGAGTGAGAGGAAGACTGAGAGTTAAACTCACGTTCAGGAATGTTTATGTTCTTTTGTTTATCCATCAAATCCTGGATCAATAAAACACTGTCATAAAATGCACCAATAAGATTTTTCTTTTGTTTTTCTTAATAAAAGAACAAAAATGAAAGATGTTTCTGTGGAGAATGGTTTAAGTTTTAATGGATTTGAGGATAAATCAATTATTTTGTATTAATATGACATTTTGAGTACATTTATACTAAGTGATACTTTATACTTGGAGTACATTGTTGTCCTTCATAGTGATACTCTATACTAAGAGTACATTGTTGTCCTTCATAGTGATACTCTATACTAAGAGTACATTGTTGTCCTTCATAGTAATACTCTATACTAAGAGTACATTGTTGTCCTTCATAGTGATACTCTATACTAAGAGTACATTGTTGTCCTTCATAGTAATACTCTATACTAAGAGTACATTGTTGACCTTCATAGTGATACTTTATACTAAGAGTACATTGTTGTCCTTCATAGTGATACTTTATACTAAGAGTACATTGTTGTCCTTCATAGTGATACTTTATACTAGAAGTACATTGTTGTCCTTCATAGTGATACTTTATACTAAGAGTACATTGTTGTCCTTCATAGTGATACTTTATACTAGAAGTACATTGTTGTCCTTCATAGTGATACTTTATACTAAGAGTACATTGTTGTCCTTCATAGTGATACTTTATACTAAGAGTACATTGTTGTCCTTCATAGTAATACTCTATACTAAGAGTACATTGTTGTCCTTCATAGTGATACTTTATACTAAGAGTACATTGTTGTCCTTCATAGTAATACTCTATACTAAGAGTACATTGTTGTCCTTCATAGTGATACTCTATACTAAGAGTACATTGTTGTCCTTCATAGTAATACTCTATACTAAGAGTACATTGTTGTCCTTCATAGTGATACTCTATACTAAGAGTACATTGTTGTCCTTCATAGTAATACTCTATACTAAGAGTACATTGTTGTCCTTCATAGTAATACTCTATACTAAGAGTACATTGTTGTCCTTCATAGTGATACTTTATACTAAGAGTACATTGTTGACCTTCATAGAGATACTCTATACTAAGAGTACATTGTTGTCCTTCATAGTGATACTTTATACTAAGAGTACATTGTTGTCCTTCATAGTGATACTTTATACTAAGAGTACATTGTTGACCTTCATAGAGATACTCTATACTAAGAGTACATTGTTGTCCTTCATAGTAATACTTGTATACATTCCTTGAACACGCACCAACACGCTAAAAGGCACAGCCAATCGGCGTCCCCCTAAATCACCCTCTGGTCAAGGTGCGCCCCACGTTTGTTGGGTGGTTGGCCCCGCCCACAGACTGCAGCAGCGTGTCTGATTGGCTGAGCGTTTCGGGGACGGTATTTTAAACGAGTGGACGCTTCCGTGAGAGGAACAGACGTGAGGAAGACTCCGGGGAGCAGCTTTCACCGACGTCCACACCGACAGGTGCGTTTATACCGTCACCGACCGTAGGCCACGTGACCTAGCTAACCCGGTACGAGGTGCCTTTAGTAGTGTAACGTCACCTCCGTGTGCTTTCACGTCGAAGGAGACGGGCTGACGTTGCGTCACTGTTACCGACCTGCTTCTATCTGTAAATGATGATGCCTTCAGTGCTCATCGGAAAAATCCCACTTCCCACTTGTTGAGTCGGGATGACGGTCTTATCACGTAAAAGTGCTTTGGAAACGTCCGCTCATTTAATAATCTGCCCTCCATGTGTTATGATAGAAGGAAATGAAGTGTTCATAGATTAGAGATTACAATATTAACGTTAATAATCTGTCCCATGTTGAGAGGTTCCGGTTACTCGGTTATCAAAGGGTTTCATCGAGTTTAAACCCCTCGAAATGACGGTTCGAGGGGCGTTTAAGTGCAGTTTCCGTGTTGACTACTCGTATTTCCCATAATTCCGATATCACGTGAAGGCAGTATTAATATATCGTGTGATCGATGGAGTTTCGCTTTGATTTTACCTCAACAGTTTTTATTATAGTCGTTTATTATAGGACAGAGTCGGCTCAAGGGTAATGGCACATTCAATATATTTGTTATCACATATTCTAGAGCAACAACACACACACACACACACACACACACACACACACACACACACACACACACACATATATATATATATATATATATTTTTCTTCTGAGTGAAAGTCAAATAATCTTATATAAAATGATCATAAAGCATAAAATCTCCATGCATACATTCAATAAATAAATAAAATGAAACAGCAACACAATGAATGAATGCCAGACATTCAGTGTCAGTCAGGCTGCGGATGGTTCTTTGTTATTTAAATGGATTGCAGGTTATTTGATGGCGACATAGAATACCAGGAACTAGAAAAGCGAGACTGATGCAAATCTAGAAACCCGTTTCTTTTTTTATCTCCTTGTCTCCTGTTTTCTTTCTTTCTGATGGGTTTCTTCTTCTTCCGCAGCAACATGGCAGAGCTTCAGGCCGGCGGCGACACTGTGGACGCCTTGAGCATCTTCACAAGGTGTGTGTGTGTGTGTGTGTATGTATGTGTGTGTATAAATATCCTCACGCAGGTAAGCGCTGAAGGCCAGGTGTGTTCCACTCACCTGGCTGATTTAGACCTTTGCTCCGGTGAAGGTTACGTCAGCTCGCTGGACAAATACACATAGAAAAGTGTAACTGAGCTAGGAGTCAATAAAAACCTGCACACCCCAGGGCTGGTACGGTGCTGGAAATCCTTGAAAACCCTTGAATTTTAGTGTGGTGTTTTCAAGGTCTGAAAAGTGCTTGGATGTAGACTAAAGGTCTATAAATGTGTGTTGTATGTGATGACATCTATGATAGAACAGAGAAAAGAAGATCTCCATATCTGAGGGACTGAAAACAGCATTTCCTGACATTTCTTTATGAAAAATGACTTTTGATGATGAACAGATGATGAAAATAGTTGGTGATTATATTTCTGTGGATCTGTTAGTGGAATTAGTTTTCCTTTCATTTGTGGTCCTTCTGTAAAAAGCTGTCTCCAAACATCATGTTGGTTGTTTAGAGGACAAGAACATCTCATTTAATGTGATGAACAAGTGACAGAATAAGTAGACTGAATACTGACCATTGGATTGGTACAAAGATGGAGTTTACCACAGCTGGAAGGGGCTGGAAAAGCATGGAGATGCACCTGGAAGTGCTTGGAAAGGGCTTGAATGTGACTTTGGAGAAGGTGGAGGAAGTCTGAATCTCACACAATCATAATGAAACCAGCTGTTCAGGCCTTTTAAAGGTTTTTATTAATATGAGTCAGTCAGTCATCTTTGTGTATAAGAGAATGTGTTACTAAGTTTATGACCTTTGCAAGGCTTCCGCTTCCTGTCAGTGAGTTTGTAGTTTTCTGTGTGTTTGGTGCTTGGCTTTTCAACTATTTTCTGGATTTATTGACCACTGATTTTAGATTACGGACATTGTACTGACTGCTGAGATACACGGTAAAGATCCCCGCCTGGTTTACGACTCTGATTTGAACAACGGACCCTGAAAAAGTAGCAGAGCTAGTGACAACTAGTATCTGGCTGCTAGGCCACCAGCCGACCGCGCTGACAGCTGTCAAAAGCAGGAAAACGCGCGAAACCGGACATAATGGGTCCGAAGAAGACTCTCACGGCCGAGGAAGCCGAGGACATAAAAAGGTCGCTCAACTTTCTAACCGAAGAAGTTACGGCAATGAGGAAACAGCAGAAAGGCATCCTAGACCTGGTCGGGGAAGTAAAAGTTTTGCGGATGCAGAACGAAGAAAAGGAGAAGCGGATCATCCACCTGGAAGGCAGAGTGTCGGAACTGGAGCAGTACACACGAATAACAACGTTGTCGTCACTGGGCTCCATGTAAAACCCCAGTCATACGCTCGGGCGGTGACCGATGACAATGGGGGGGAGCCCGGAGAAATGGATGTCGGCCCCACGGAGCAACAGGAGGCTGCTTTCCTGCAGTCGAAGGGTATTAATCTGGCCTGCGAAGACATCGAGGCATGCCACCCACTGCCCAGGAGGAACTCCAGCGACAAACCAGCTTTCATCATCAGGTTTGTTAACAGAAAGCACAAGACCGCGCTGCTGAGACAGGGGAGGAAACTGAAAGGAACAAACGTGTTTATAAACGAGCATCTCACCAAACGCAACACCGACGTAGCCAGAATGGCTCGCAATTTAAAGAAGCAGAGGAAAATTCAGAACACTTGGACTGCAAACTGCAAGATATTTATTAAACTAAATGGTTCCCCCTTGGAGGCTAAAGTGTTGGTCATCAGGCACATTGAGGAGCTGGAGAAATACCAGTGAGCTGCATACATGATCTGGACCACATGGTAAAAAACTACACTCAACAATGACACAAACTGAAAGTACTCACTCAAATGCATCTGAAGACAATATCCACATAACTCAGGGGATCATGAATATTGACAATCTGGAACTAAAAACATTTGAATATACGGATCATAATGCACTGGATTTGGAGCACGAAATAGACCCGGACAACAATTTTTTCTCTTCCATCAACAACAACTACCACTATTACACTGGGGAGCAGTACATCCGGAGCATTAAGACCAATGGCAAATTGTCAATTATTCACTTCAACAGCAGAAGCCTGTATGCAAACTTCACTTTTATCAGGGAATACTTAAATACATTTCCACAACCATTCAGTATCATCGCCATATCAGAAACTTGGATCAGTAAGGATAAAGGACAGGACTTTGAGATGGATGGTTATGAAGTCAATTATATAAATAGACAAAATAAAGGAGGAGGAGGAGGTGTTGCCATATATGTTGACAATTCATTAAACTACAAGGTGCTGGACAGTATGACAGCAGTAGTGGACAATGTTTTGGAATGCATTTCAGTAGAACTCTGCAAAGAAAAATGTTCAAATCTGATAATGAGTTGTTTATATACGGCACCTGGCTCTAGTTTTGAGGTTTTTAAAGACTGGATGGAGGGAATATTCTCCAACAAGGGTAAAACAATTTTAATGTGTGGAGACTTCAACATTGACCTTCTAACCTTCTAAATCCAAATAATCACAATATGACAGATGCATTTATAAACACTATGTACAGCATGAGCTACTATCCGATCATTACCAGACCTAGCAGAATCACATCACACACTGCCACTCTCATAGACAATATATATATATATATATATATATATAATACATGAAAATGTTATTAATAATTATTATGACTAAGGAAGCTTAACTAAAATGAGTGATGGAGAAGGGGTGGGATTAGATAAGTGCAAACTTCTTCCCACTCCTTTTCGAATATGCTTTTCTTTTCAGCAAACGTTTGTCATTCATGTATCTAAATATGCTTTCTATTTCTATTTCTTTTATTTTCTGTGACAATTTTTGTTTTGTCTTTTGTTTTTTTTACATGTTCGAAAAAAAATTTCAATCAATCAATCAAAAAACCTTTAGCGTCCATTATTTCACTAAAGCAGATAATATGAGAGATGTGAATACTATGATTTAGGGTTAAGGCAACTTTCAACGAGGCAATCCAAAGTATGTAAAATATGAAAACCATTGGAAAGAGAAGCATATAAAAAAAAACATGAAAACAAGCATTTAAAAAATAATAAACTAAATAAAAATAAATAATTATATAAATCATAAAAAATAAATAATAAAAAATACATTAAATAAATATATAATATTTAAGAATAATTGAAAAATAAATAATAATAACACAATTATAAATAATAATACAAAATAAATAAATAATAATACAAAATAAAAACAGACCTCTGATCGTCTCAAATCAACTCTCTCTCTCTCTCTCTCTCTCTCTTTCTCTTTCAGGTCGAATGCCAAAGAGTCTGATCAGGAAACGGACTCTTCCCCCAGGAGCAGTAACACAGCAGGCTCTGACCCCTACAGCTACAAGATGGACTATCCCAACCTGGGAACCTGCCTGATCATCAACAACAAGAACTTCCACAGCAGCACAAGTAACGGCCGTTTAATTTCATGACCCAAACGTGCTGTAAATGTAGAAACGTCCGGCTGCTAGAGGACGGATGTTTGTGGCTGACAGTAGAGTTGGTCAAACAGCAGCTTCTTCTCTCTTGAAAGAGGAAGATCAGGGCGTGCCTCGGGTCCTTGTGGTGGCAACATACTGTACGAGCAGAGATGATTTTATTAGAAACTAGTTGACCGAGGTGAACTTCCATCATCGGGGATAATCGTTAACTAAAAGCTTTCTAGTTCACTACCATGGTATTTATCTGAATTTATACAGGGGGACCTTATTCATTTATTTATGATTATTTATTATATTAATATTTGTTTAAAGTGCAAATCACAAAACTCTATGACGTGTGTGTGTGTGTGTGTGTGTGTGTGTGTGTGTGTGTGTGTGTGTGTCTCTCTCTCTCTCTCCCCCCCCCCGTAGACATGAGCCTTCGTAGAGGGACGGACGTGGACGCCGAGGCCGCCATGAAGACCTTCTCTGAGCTCGGCTACAAGGTCAAAGTGGCCAACGATCAGACCGTGGCGGGGATGAAACAGCTGCTGGAAAACGGTAACATTCATTCATTCAAGGCTTTTTTTTAATATCTATTTTTCTGTTATAATAAAGCATTTCGTGGAAGTAAGTTATTACATCAAGATGAACTGGTTCGGCCGGAGTTGTGTTTTAGATTTGTCTTTAGTTTTTATAATATAATAAAATATTAATTTATTTTTACACAGGCAAGATAATACACAAAACGACTTGATAAAAGATGGAAATAGTAATAAATAATAACCATAATAGCGTCACTTTAATGAGTTTGGCTCTGTCCTGGTGTGTGCAGCATCCCGGGAGGACCACAGCGCCCGGGCGTCCTTTGTTTGCGTGCTGCTGAGTCACGGCGACGAAGGCGTGATTTACGGCACCGACGGCTGCGAGAGGTTCGAAACGCTGACGAAGTGCTTCAAAGGAGATCGCTGCAAGAGTCTGGTGGGGAAGCCGAAGCTCTTCTTCATACAGGTGAGTTAAAACGGGGAAATCCTCACCTTTTTTTTACCAGGATTACACACAAGCGTAGGTTGAAGTACCTTTAACTTGGCATTCTCTCTGCTGGCCACCAGGGGGGCGACTCCTCTCTGGTTGTATAGAAGTCTATGAGAAAATGGTCCTACTTCTCTCTGCTGGCCACCAGGGGGCGACTCCTCTCTGGTTGTATAGAAGTCTATGAGAAAATGGTCCTACTTCTCTCTGCTGGCCACCAGGGGGCGACTCCTCTCTGGTTGTATAGAAGTCTATGAGAAAATGGTCCTACTTCTCTCTGCTGGCCACCAGGGGGCGACTCCTCTCTGGTTGTATAGAAGTCTATGAGAAAATGGTCCTACTTCTCTCTGCTGGCCACCAGGGGGCGACTCCTCTCTGGTTGTATAGAAGTCTATGAGAAAATGGTCCTACTTCTCTCTGCTGGCCACCAGGGGGCGACTCCTCTCTGGTTGTATAGAAGTCTATGAGAAAATGGTCCTACTTCTCTCTGCTGGCCACCAGGGGGCGACTCCTCTCTGGTTGTATAGAAGTCTATGAGAAAATGGTCCTACTTCTCTCTGCTGGCCACCAGGGGGCGACTCCTCTCTGGTTGTATAGAAGTCTATGAGAAAATGGTCCTACTTCTCTCTGCTGGCCACCAGGGGGCGACTCCTCTCTGGTTGTATAGAAGTCTATGAGAAAATGGTCCTACTTCTCTCTGCTGGCCACCAGGGGGCGACTCCTCTCTGGTTGTATAGAAGTCTATGAGAAAATGGTCCTACTTCTCTCTGCTGGCCACCAGGGGGCGACTCCTCTCTGGTTGTATAGAAGTCTATGAGAAAATGGTCCTACTTCTCTCTGCTGGCCACCAGGGGGCGACTCCTCTCTGGTTGTATAGAAGTCTATGAGAAAATGGTCCTACTTCTCTCTGCTGTATTATCTCAGTAAACATGAGTTTATGGTCTCCATCTCTAGTTTCAAGTCCTCCTTGTGTCACTATTTGATGCATAAAAGTGCAAAAGTCTGAAACGTTTGAAACCACATGACTGTAGCTGAGAACAGCCTGTAATCTGGATTTCCTGTTCCGGTTTAGGCGTGCCGTGGATCTGAACTGGATGGCGGATCGTCCCTCCAGACCGACAGTGTAGATGCTCAAACCTCAGAGAGGATCCCCGTGGAGGCCGATTTCCTGTACGCTTATTCCACCGCTCCAGGTAACTCCTAGAGGAGACCCTCTTTAGTTTTTATGCATCTCCATTGTATTAAATGAAATATTAAATATATAATATATTCTGCACAGATTAGTGTCTGGCATGTAAACCTGACTTGTGTGGTACTACGGTGTACCAGGTATTTAGAAATCCAGATGCTGCTCTTTCTATGATGCTGGATGTGATGCAGTGACTAGCAGAAGCCACCAGAGGGCAGTGTCTCTAGTGTAGATGGAGATGGATTTGTGTTGCTTTAAAAAAGCTTATAGTTTATAGTTGAGACTTGTATTATTTATTGTGTCCTCTGTAGGCCACATTTTGATCAGGTGACTGATCAGCTGATATTTGCTCTAAATAGTTTGATCGGCGGCGGCGTGAAAGTCCTCCGGGGCGTGGTTTTTATCTTTTTAAAGGTTTTATGATAGTGAACTGGACTAGTGAGTTAGAGCTGAAGTTGTGTTACTTTTTTGTCCTTGTGGGCCTTGAAAGGAGCCAACATTTCTTATTATAATTATAATTATCATTATAATGTTCATTATTGAGCCTCTCGGATGAGAGAAGATTCATCGTTCTCTCTGATTCTGATCAGAAGAGCCGATTATTAATTGAAATGTTTTCATTTGCCTTCTCTTGAATGAATTCTTTAATTCCAGGTTCTTTTTGCCGTCATGTATAATTCTTGTGATATAATGTCGGGTATGAAGGTCTGACTGTCCCTGCAGGCTACTACTCCTGGAGGAACACTGACAAAGGCTCCTGGTTCCTGCAGTCGCTCTGCGAGATGCTGCAGCGCTTCAGCGGGGAACTGGAGCTGATGCAGATTATGACCCGGGTCAACCACAAGGTGGCGCATCACTTTGAGTCCTCCTGCAACCTCCCCGGCTACAGCGGCAAGAAGCAGATCCCCTGTATCGTCTCCATGTTGACCAAAGACTTCTACTTCCCCCGATCCAAATGTTGAGACGGAGCGATTCTCCAATTTAAGATCCATCGATTTCACCGTTTTTTTTTTTTTTTTTAAGGTGCTTCACCAACTTTAGGATAAAAGGGAAACTAGTCAACTGTTTAAATGATTATAATGTTTGGTCTTAAACAGTTTTAATTCTAGATTTGATTATCATGTCTTATAAAAATGTTTTACCAAAAGGTGTTGGGAGAATTGCCAGAGATTTTTTTCTTAAAGTCTCTTTCAGCGATTACACATTAGAATATTATAGTTATTAAGTATGAAACTAAACTTCTCCTGAGATACATATAATACTGTGCATTTTAAAGGATAAGCAATGAGTTTACCAAGTACTTCATGTCTGCATTTTAATCGTTTTTTTTTTAATGCAATAAATACACAAATCTTCAAAAGAAAACAAATGGCTAATTCTCATTTATTGTCTCATTTATTCTGGTTCTTATGGAGGCTGTTTACTGCATTTATCGCCCATGGATAATAATATTTGTGTTTAAAAAAAGAAACTAGACTTCTGATTTAACATTTTAAACCTTCAGTGTGTAAAAAAACAAAACAACAGATTTGTGTGCATGAATCTGAAAGTGTAGTAAACATTTTAAGCTAGGTGAAGTCTTGTTTCCACTGTCTGGTGCCCTGATGTTCAGTTGCATGCCAGCAGAGGGCAGCATCGAGCTGAAGCTCCCAACAAGAAGCCTTCTCGGCTCCCCATCTCGCAGAGCTGCGTTCAGGGCCAAGTGTGTTGACAACCCGAGGCCCAGAGATAAAACAGAGTCAATAGTGGGACAATACCCCCCTCCCCCTCCCCCCTCAGTGAGGCTGCTGTTTACTTACTTCATACTGAATGATTAACAGCTGGTTTTGTGGCGTTGTGAACATACAACCACTAGAGGAAGCCAGAGAAAACTATGATTGTTTCACCTGAATGAATCAGCAGGTTCATGGTTGCAGGATCTGAGGACCCAGGCTGCCCCCCCTCCCAATGCTCCATAACAGAGGAGGATTCTGTCGCTCTGCATCTCTGTGTCTCAATAAGTAGATCAAGGGGAGCCTGAGATGTGAACTTCCTGTCTGTGTGGCTGAGGAGGAGTTAGTTTATCAATCAGACCCACTCCCCGGGGGCTGCGGTGTGTGTGTGTGTGTGTGTGTGTGTGTGTGTGTGTGTGTGTCAGAAAGAGATAACCCTTGACTATTCATAACGGCCCCTCCTGTTTGCATGTATTTCTTTGAAATAAAGGTGTTTTTTTCAGTTCCTGTATTTTCCAAACTACAGTTTCTTTTTATTGTGAATAGAAAAAGGAGGTGTGTGTGTGTCTGTGTGTGTGTGTGTATAGAGGGGTTTCATGATCATAATGTGAAAATGTGAGTAGCTGATTAGTCATCAATGTGTTTTTAATAATTATGAAGCAAAGCAGCGTAGTATAATTATGAGAGTTCAGCTCAGGCAAATAAATGATCTGCACTTTCCAAATGAATGCAGGTGTCTAATCTCTCACTCACACACACACACACACACACACACACACACACACACACACACACACGCAGCTTTTAGTTTCTTGTTTCGTTTCCAGCTTCAGCCGCACAGAAAGGGGAGGAGGAGGGGGGTGTAGAGGAAGTGAAAATGAAATCCACCTCAAAGATCGTCTATGATTGCGAAGAAAACCAACCAACTAAGCAACAGCCTCCGGTCTGACAAGCGAAGGCAACGTGTCACCCTCTCTGCTGGCCACCAGGGGGCGACTCCTCTCTGATTGTATAATATACATATATTTTACAAATGTAAAAATAATATACTTTATCTAAAAATGTAAAAATACTTTATTTTAAAAATGTAACAATAATATACATATATTTTCAAAATGTTAAAATAATATACTTAAAAAAAGTAATAATAATATACATACTGTATATTTTAAAAATGCAAAAAAAAACTTTATTTTAAAAATGAAAAAAATATACATATATTTTACAAATGTAAAAATATATTTTACAAATATTAAGTTAATATAATAAATACAATTCATATACATATATTTAAAAAATGTAAAAAATAATATATTTTATCTAAAAATGTAAAAATAATATACATATATTTTATTTAGAAAATTGCGTTGAATGTTGTGGTTCCACGAAAAAGAGCAGAGTGAGCCCTCTTCCTTCTATTTTTTTTTTTTTTGTCCTGGGGAGCGCGCACGCGGCCAAGAGACTTCCGCGACGCCGCTCGCGATCGACCCAAAGCGAGAGCGCGAGAGCAGGAGGGGGATTTCCAGCGCGAGCCCCCACTTCCCCCCGCGAGGCTAGCCGTTGTTTTGCTTTCGGTCTGGACGGAGAAATTAAACGACGGACACACTTCGGCGTCGTTTCCCCCTAAAACACACCGGGACCAGGTGTAAGTTGACCCGAGCCCCCTGCTCTCCCGACCAGCCGGACCGCGAGGCTTCCAGGCCGTCCCGACCGAGCAGGTAACGTTGATTTCCGCATACTAACCGTTGTTGACTCCCTGCCCGGACGACATGACGGCTCGCCGCTCTCCGTGTAAGTGAAAGTAGTTGCTGTACTTTGTCTTTCCCCTCCTCGTCGCCGCGGAGGGATTTATTTTCACTTTTGCCTTCGGGTTTAGTTTTGTTTACGCCGTCGGTAGATCAACACGGACGTGAACAACGTCCAACTTTAACCCCGCAGCAGCGAGCCCAGACCCGGGGACCTCTCCGTCGCGAGTCGGCCGATAATGGCTGCGACTTATCGCCGTTTTGACAGCACGCAGAGCGACAGTTGCTCACCTGACAGGAGGCGATTTAAACGCAGTTTAGCAACTCCGAGCTTCGTGTTGTATTCAGGCCGCCGTGCCATGCTCGTAAATCAGGGTACTGTGAGGAGTATGTGGCTGCACTTCAGGTGAGCTGTTCTGCAACGTAAACAAAACACATATTACTTATGTGTGTGTGTGTGTTGTTGCATGGCTAATATATATCATACACAAATATTTCATAAATATTATGTTTGTGTGTTTATATACATATAAATCATATTTATGAAAAAAATAATATTATATTGTTTCGTTTTTATTATTATTTTTTAATTAATGCATCTTGGCTTCTGGTGCCGTTAAATTAACCTTAAAAAAAAAACACTAACAAAAGTTATTGTGACTCACTGCATTCAGGGGGAACCCCCCCCCCCCCCATGTTTCCACTGTTGTAACAGCAGCTTCATTCTGACTAGTTTAACCCTAAAATACTATTGTTTTCACTCATCCAGCTGTACATGTGATTCAACTACTGTAAACTACTGATACTACCATGTACACTCTTATACTACCATGTACACTCTTATACTACCATGTACACTACTTATACTACCATGTACACTACTGATACTACCATGTACACTACTTATACTACCATGTACACTACTGATACTACCATGTACACTCTAATACTACCATGTACACTCTTATACTACCATGTACACTACTTATACTACCATGTACACTCTTATACTACCATGTACACTTCTTATACTACCATGTACACTCTTATACTACCATGTACACTACTGATACTACCATGTACACTACTTATACTACCATGTAAACTGCTGATACTACCATGTACACTCTTATACTACCATGTACACTCTAATACTACCATGTACACTACTTATACTACCATGTACACTCTTATACTACCATGTACACTCTTATACTACCATGTACACTACTTATACTACCATGTACACTCTTATACTACCATGTACACTCTTATACTACCATGTACACTCTTATACTACCATGTACACTCTAATACTACCATGTACACTACTTATACTACCATGTACACTCTTATACTACCATGTACACTTCTTATACTACCATGTACACTACTTATACTACCATGTACACTCTTATACTACCATGTACACTCTTATACTACCATGTACACTACTTATACTACCATGTACACTCTTATACTACCATGTACACTCTAATACTACCATGTACACTACTTATACTACCATGTACACTCTTATACTACCATGTACACTTCTTATACTACCATGTACACTACTTATACTACCATGTACACTCTTATACTACCATGTACACTCTTATACTACCATGTACACTACTTATACTACCATGTACACTCTTATACTACCATGTACACTCTTATACTACCATGTACACTCTTATACTACCATGTACACTACTGATACTACCATGTACACTCTAATACTACCATGTACACTCTTATACTACCATGTACACTCTTATACTACCATGTACACTCTTATACTACCATGTACACTACTTATACTACCATGTACACTCTTATACTACCATGTACACTACTGATACTACCATGTACACTCTTATACTACCATGTACACTTCTTATACTACCATGTACACTACTGATACTACAATGTACACTCTTATACTACCATGTACACTCTAATACTACCATGTACACTCTAATACTACCATGTACACTCTAATACTACCATGTACACTCTTATACTACCATGTACACTACTTATACTACCATGTACACTACTGATACTACCATGTACACTCTTATACTACCATGTACACTACTTATACTACCATGTACACTCTTATACTACCATGTACACTACTGATACTACCATGTACACTACTGATACTACCATGTACACTTCTTATACTACCATGTACACTACTTATATTACCATGCACACTACTTATACTACCATGTACACTACTTATACTACCATGTACACTACTTATACTAGCATGTACACTCTTATACTACCATGTACACTACTGATACTAGCATCTACACTCTTATACTACCATGTACACTCTTATACTACCATGTACACTACTTATACTACCATGTACACTCTTATACTACCATGTACACTACTGATACTAGCATCTACACTCTTATACTACCATGTACACTCTTATACTACCATGTTCACTACTTATACTACCATGTACACTACTTATACTACCATGTACACTACTTATACTACCATGTACACTACTGATACTACCATGCACACTACTGATACTACCATGTACACTTCTTATGCTACCATGTACACTACTTATATTACCATGCACACTACTTATACTACCATGTACACTCTTATACTACCATGTACACTACTTATACTACCATGTACACTCTTATACTACCATGTACACTACTTATACTACCATGTACACTACTTATACTACCATGTACACTCTTATACTACCATGTACACTACTTATACTACCATGTACACTCTTATACTACCATGTACACTCTTATACTACCATGTACACTACTTATACTACCATGTACACTCTTATACTACCATGTACACTCTTATACTACCATGTACACTCTTATTCTACCATGTACACTACTGATACTACCATGTACACTCTAATACTACCATGTACACTCTTATACTACCATGTACACTCTTATACTACCATGTACACTCTTATACTACCATGTACACTACTTATACTACCATGTACACTCTTATACTACCATGTACACTACTGATACTACCATGTACACTCTTATACTACCATGTACACTTCTTATACTACCATGTACACTACTGATACTACAATGTACACTCTTATACTACCATGTACACTCTAATACTACCATGTACACTCTAATACTACCATGTACACTCTAATACTACCATGTACACTCTAATACTACCATGTACACTCTTATACTACCATGTACACTACTTATACTACCATGTACACTACTGATACTACCATGTACACTCTTATACTACCATGTACACTACTTATACTACCATGTACACTCTTATACTACCATGTACACTACTGATACTACCATGTACACTACTGATACTACCATGTACACTTCTTATACTACCATGTACACTACTTATATTACCATGCACACTACTTATACTACCATGTACACTACTTATACTACCATGTACACTACTTATACTAGCATGTACACTCTTATACTACCATGTACACTACTGATACTAGCATCTACACTCTTATACTACCATGTACACTCTTATACTACCATGTACACTACTTATACTACCATGTACACTACTTATACTAGCATGTACACTCTTATACTACCATGTACACTACTGATACTAGCATCTACACTCTTATACTACCATGTACACTCTTATACTACCATGTTCACTACTTATACTACCATGTACACTACTTATACTACCATGTACACTACTTATACTACCATGTACACTACTGATACTACCATGCACACTACTGATACTACCATGTACACTTCTTATGCTACCATGTACACTACTTATATTACCATGCACACTACTTATACTACCATGTACACTCTTATACTACCATGTACACTACTTATACTACCATGTACACTCTTATACTACCATGTACACTACTTATACTACCATGTACACTACTTATACTACCATGTACACTCTTATACTACCATGTACACTACTTATACTACCATGTACACTACTTATACTACCATGTACACTACTTATACTACCATGTACACTCTTATACTACCATGTACACTACTGATGCTACCATGTACACTACTGATACTACCATGTACACTTCTTATGCTACCATGTACACTACTTATATTACCATGCACACTACTTATACTACCATGTACACTACTTATACTACCATGTACACTACTTATACTACCATGTACACTCTTATACTACCATGTACACTACTTATACTACCATGTACACTCTTATACTACCATGTACACTACTTATACTACCATGTACACTACTTATACTACCATGTACACTACTTATACTACCATGTACACTACTTATACTACCATGTACACCACTTATACTACCATGTACACTCTTATACTACCATGTACACTCTTATACTACCATGTACACTACTTATACTACCATGTACACTCTTATACTACCATGTACACTACTTATACTACCATGTACACTACTTATACTACCATGTACACTACTTATACTACCATGTACACTACACCAAAGAGTATATATAGTGACATAGAGCTGATGTATTGTGTTTTTATTCGAAGCTGGATGAAGCAGGAAGCTTGGACCTCGTGGCTCATAAAGGGGATAATATCTCATGTTTGATGTCTTGCCGTGTCACCCTGATTGACCTCATGCTCATGCCACGAGGTGGTAGTAGTACGAGTAGTACTAGTAGTTCTAGTAGTTCTAGTGGTGTGTTGGCTCAGTGTCAGGCTCCTCGGTGGATCCGGCCCAGCGGACTTTGATCACATCAGACTGCCGGCATCGTAACCCTGCTCCTAAATCACACGTGACGGGGGTTTGGCTGAAGTTTGCTTTCGCTGTTTGAGATAAAACTCCAACACGCTGCATTCATTCATCTCTGGGTTCTTCACCAGCGTGGTTTTTAATGCAGTCAGACAGCGATGGTCAGTGTTTAAAAAACAATATAAATCCTTGATGGCTGCAGACAAAAATGGACTCAACTCTCCTTTTTTTGCTCACAAAGGTTGATTTCATAATTTACTATATATTATAAAGAAGTGTAATCTGCTATCATGCATGCAGATGTTGGTAACACATGTGTTTGTGTGTGTGTTTGTTTGTGTGTGTGTTTGCTCCCCAGGACACGATGCCAGTCGAGAGGATGAGGATGCGGCCGTGGCTGGAGGAGCAGATCGACTCCTGTCAGATCCCGGGACTCAAATGGGTGAACAAAGTAAGAGAAACACGACGGAGTATTAGTATTTAGGTCAAATTAAAAAAATAATCATCTTAAAGAAACGGAGCCAGTGGAAGGCAATATTCCCAGAAAAGAAACGTTGAATGTTCTCTGATATTCTAAATGAGCTCCACATGTTGAGGATGGATTTATGTGATGATCTGTCAAATCCTTTTACTACTGGACTACAAATCCCATGAACCTCCCATAGATGTAACGGGAGATGCGGCGGTGTTGTAGTCCCAGATGCACCAGAGCGATGACCTCGTCTACATCCGTACATTGGTTTAAACCTGAATCGGCCAAATTCACTACAAAATCCAGATGCTGATGATAATCTGGTGGTTCGAAGCTAAAATCATCAGAATTTACTCATTAATTAATCTGATCGTCCGCTGTTAAGGAGTTTTATTCTCACACATTTACGACTAAAATCTCAGAATAGCTTCCTCTGAAATGTATCACTTAAATCTGTGAAAATATCCTGCAAAGGCCCTAAAACGCCGTCGTATGTGCATGTTTGTATATGTATCTAAATATAATATAAACACACTGTGTGTGTACAGGAGAAGCGGATCTTCCAGATCCCGTGGATGCATGCAGCGCGTCACGGCTGGGACTTGGAGAAAGACGCTCCACTCTTCATGAGATGGGCCATCCATACTGGTAACGCTCAATCCAACCCGACGCCCAGTTCATCTCACTGGTTTTCACTTTCATGCCTTCCAGAAGCAGAAACCTCATGTTTTTAAAAAAAAAAGAAGAAATAAAAAATGGTCTGAGTTGTGTGGAGTTTAGTTAAAAGGTGCATTTCTGTTTGGAAGTGAGAGAACTAAAAAAAAATGCTGAAATGAACCTACTTTCAAAGAAGAAGTAGCTTGTAGGTAAATATATTTCAGAATCCATAGTATAAGTACATTTTTATGTCAAAATAAAGGTTGGATCACACCAGCTGTTATCTAATAATAATAATAATAATAATAATATTCTTGTGTTGTAGATTATTGTCTGTAACAATGTTTGTTTTAAGGATGAAACGATATAAGATAATAAAGCTGATCAGGATAAAAACACTTTGAATAAGTTGATCATGGTGAATTTTTATTCTGGAGATAATCATGAAGAAGCTGCATCGTTCACTGTCCTGGTAGAGAAGTGGAAAAAAGCCTGATTTAAAAAAATAAATACAGGAAGTATTATGTAATAAAATAACAGACACACTCAATGTTGACATTTTCAGACAAACAGTTAAATAAGGTAACCCTGCATGCATTACCTTATTGAACGGTTCGTTTTTCAACAAATGGACGAACAAAAACAAAACCCAACATAGTTTGGTCACTTTGTCTAAAATCAAGCAAAATAAGTCACAATGCAAGCTGGATAATGTTACTGTCTGTGTTTTACTGTCTGTGTTTTACTGTCTGTGTTTTACCGTCTGTGTTTTACTGTCTGTGTTTTACCGTCTGTATTTTACTGTCTGTGATTTACTGTCTGTGATTTACCGTCTGTATTTTACTGTCTGTGTTTTACCGTCTGTGTTTTACTGTCTGTGTTTTACTGTCTGTGTTTTACTGTCTGTGTTTTACCGTCTGTGTTTTACTGTCTGTGTTTTACTGTCTGTGTTTTACCGTCTGTGTTTTACTGTCTGTGTTTTACCGTCTGTATTTTACTGTCTGTGATTTACTGTCTGTGATTTACCGTCTGTATTTTACCGTCTGTGTTTCACCGTCTGTGTTTTACTGTCTGTGTTTTACTGTCTGTGTTTTACTGTCTATGTTTTATCGTCTGGGTTTCACCGCCTCTGTGTTTCACCGTCTCTGTGTTTCACGGTCTGTGTTTCACCGTCTGTGTTTTACCGTCTGTGTTTTAACGTCTATGTTTCACCGTCTGTGTCTCACCGTCTGTGTTTTACTGTCTGTGTTTCACCGTCTGTGTTTTACTGTCTGTGTTTTACCGTCTGTGTTTTAACGTCTATGTTTCACCGCCTGTGTCTCACCGTCTGTGTCTTACCGTCTGTGTCTTACCGTCTGTGTCTCACCGTCTGTGTTTTACTGTCTGTGTTTTATCGTCTGTGTTTCACCGCCTCTGCGTTTAACCGTCTGTGTTTTACATCTGTGTTTCACCGTCTGTGTTTTACTGTCTGTGTTTTACCGTCTGTGTTTTAACGTCTATGTTTCACCGCCTGTGTCTCACCGTCTGTGTCTTACCGTCTGTGTCTCACCGTCTGTGTTTTACTGTCTGTGTTTTATCGTCTGTGTTTCACCGCCTCTGTGTTTTATCGTCTGTGTTTTACCATCTGTTTTGTCGTCTGTGTTTTACCGTCTGTGTTTTATCGTCTGTGTTTTACCATCTGTTTTATCGTCTGTGTTTCACCGTCTGTGTTTTATCGTCTGTGTTTTACCGTCTGTGTTTTACCATCTGTTTTATCATCTGTGTTTCACCGTCTGTGTTTTATCGTCTGTGTTTTACCATCTGTTTTATCGTCTGTGTTTTACCGTCTGTGTCTCACCGTCTGTGTTTTACTGTCTGCGTTTTACCATCTGTTTTATCGTCTGTGTTTTACTGTCTGTGTTTTATCGTCTGTGTCTCACCGTCTGTGTCTCACCGTCTGTGTTTTACCGTCTGTGTTTTACCATCTGTGTTTTACCATCTGTTTTATCGTCTGTGTTTTACCGTCTATGTCTCACCATCTGTTTCACGTCTGTGTTTTACCATCTGTGTTTTACCGTCTATGTCTCACCGTCTGTTTCACGTCTGTGTTTTACCGTCTGTGTTTTACCGTCTGTGTTTTACCGTCTGTGTTTTAACGTCTATGTTTCACCGTCTGCGTTTTACCATCTGTGTTTTACCGTCTGTGTTTTACTGTCTGTGTTTTACTGTCTGTGTTTTACCGTCTGTGTCTCACCGTCTGCGTTTTACCATCTGTGTTTTACCGTCTGTATTTTACTGTCTGTGTTTTATCGTCTGTGTCTCACCGTCTGTGTCTCACCGTCTGTGTTTTACCGTCTGTGTTTTACCATCTGTGTTTTACCATCTGTTTTATCGTCTGTGTTTTACCGTCTATGTCTCACCGTCTGTTTCACGTCTGTGTTTTACCATCTGTGTTTTACCGTCTATGTCTCACCGTCTGTTTCACGTCTGTGTTTTACCGTCTATGTCTCACCGTCTGTTTCACCGTCTGTGTTTTACCATGTTTTTTACCGTCTGTGTTTTACCGTCTGTGTTTTACCGTCTGTGTTTTACCGTCTGTGTTTTACCGTCTGTGTTTTACCGTCTGTGTTTTAACGTCTATGTTTCACCGTCTGCGTTTTACCATCTGTGTTTTACCGTCTGTGTTTTACTGTCTGTGTTTTACCGTCTGTGTCTCACCGTCTGTGTCTCACCGTCTGTGTCTCACCGTCTGTGTCTTACCGTCTGTGTTTTACCATCTGTGTTTTACCGTCTCTGTGTTGGACGTCTGTTTTACCGTCTGTGTCTTACCGTCTGTGTCTCACCGTCTGTGTATCACCGTCTGTGTCTCACCGTCTGTGTATCACGGTCTGTGTCTCTGCAGGTAAATACCAGCACGGCGTGGACCGGCCCGACCCGAAGACGTGGAAGGCGAACTTCCGCTGTGCGATGAACAGCCTGCCGGACATCGAGGAGGTGAAGGACAAAAGCATCAAGAAGGGAACCAACGCCTTCAGAGTGTACAAGATGCTGTCGTCCTCGGAGAGGAGCATGAAGAAAGGTGGGCTTCTTAAAAAACCACATCTCCTCCTCCTTCCACACAGAACGTGGCTTTTAATGCTTCTGTCCGTTTAGGAAAGAAGAAGACGGACAAGGAGGGGAAGTCGAAGGGAAATAAAGAAGTAGATGTAAGTGGAAACTGCCATATATTTACAGGAGAGACACAGAAATATCAAATATCATTTTTAATACATTTTTATTCCTGCTCAGTGTAAGCATGATGGGAAATAATAATATATTACAGAACTAATCATTTAATTCACGATTATGCTGCTAAAATCATTGTGATTCACAATATTATCCCGATTATAATGAAAGGAACAAACTGGAATCACTTTAAATATCAAATATTTGTATTGTGTCACAGAAGATATGCATCATTTCTATTATGATTATGTTCAGTGGAAAACATTAAAATAATCTTAAATAATAATATCATTAATCATAAGGTTTCCGTGCTTAAAAAATGTTCCTGCTGTATGCAGATTTCCAGAGTGTCTGCAGCCAATCGCTGTCGCTTCATTATTTACTTCCAGCTGCTGGTTTTACTTTATATCTTTCTATATGCATGGAGACCTTATGATCATTTTATTTATGATGATTTGATTGTTTTTCACTAAAAAAAAGGATGCAAAGTGATTCCTGCATGTTGCCCTGCAGGTAGCCCCTCCCTCTCCAGACAGGACCGCTCCCCCCGAGGATCCCGTCGGACCGGTCGACTACACCGTCCAGGAGCCCGTCATCGTGGAAGTGATCAAGCAGGAACCTGCAGACTTCACGGTGACGGACAGCATCTCAGGCGAGTCGTTCATTTCCACGTGTTACTGCTGGCTGTGTCGGGTCGTACCATTACACCTACTTAACCTACCGCACCTGGGTGAAGGTCTGGTTTATATTGCTGCCTGGGTGTGTCGTCATGGTGACAGAGTTCAGCATAAACACCGACGTATTGCTGTAAGAGGAATGTTTCCCACCATTTAAGAAGAATGATCATTTAAAGCAGAGATTCTCCGAGTGGGAAATGATCATTAAGAAGTGCAGATGGGAGATAAAACGAGCCAATAAAACGAGCGTTCATACACGGAATTCATGGAGCCACCAGGATCTAATCTTCACACTTTGGGCCAAATAGCAAAGCAATAATAAAGACTGACTGCAGGTCGCCTTGAGCTTTAGACTTCAGTCTGCTCTTCATTTATTAAACACCACGTTTATGCTCCTTTTCTACTTCATGCTAGAACAAAAAAAAAAACGCTTTATTTGACCCATCAGGCTAATCAGATTAAAATAGAATTAAAAAGTTTATAAGTGGCATCAACATGATTGATATTTAAACGTTTCTGTTTATCTAAAGTATAAAAGGTCTGAGAATAAAGATAAAATATTTAATTTGCCATGTGACCACAGAAACGGAGATCCAACAAGGTTTTCTCTGTAGAAATATGTGTTGCAATGGAACTTTATTAATTTTTTATTTAAAACATTTATATCAAACCAACCCAAAGCTTCTCTGACTATAAATATGGAATAACTTTCTTGAGGTGTCAGACTAGCTGATCAGTGGGTGGATGTGTAAAAATATACGTATTTATATATTACTTTCCCGCCCGTTCCCCCGCAGCGCTCCGCGGCGGCGGCGTGGACGACCACCTGATCACCAGCGAGCAGCTGCCGTTCGTCTGCCAGACCATCGAGATCACCACCGAGAAAGAAGAGCAGACCGTCAGCTCCTCCCACTCGTACCCGCTGCAGATCTCGCCCGTCTCGTCCTACTGCGGTGAGGCAACGTGCACGCTCGCATGTACACACTCACCACACGTGCACGCTCACACGTGCATGCTGCACCACACGTTTAGTCACGAGACGCAAGGCTTGTAGAAGCAGTCAGAGATTCAGCTTTGATCTGAGTCTGTGTGGAGGTCGTCATGGCGACGCCACCCATCGGACAGTGTTAAAGTTGTCTTAGTAGCGAACTAGCATTGGTAGCATGGTAGAGACCTGTCAATCAGCAGGTAAGCCCCGCCCCCTAAAGCATCCCCTGCTTTCTGGTCTGTTGTCTCTAAATAGACATGTCAACCAGCAGTCATTTGTTTGTTTGTTTATTTGTTTCTGTAAATATTTATTTTTATCCATTAAATCATATTTTTTGAATCCCTTTATTTCCCACCATTACGTTTGCAGTTCCTTGAAGTGTTTTTCCATGTACTTCTACTTCTTACTGCAGCCTTACGAAGCACTTGCTGCTCTACGTTGGCCCTCTCGCTAACATAGAGGATTGTGGGTAAGAATAGCCAGAGAAAAGCACGCTGGCTTGTTTTTTCTGCAAAATGCGACTTGAAAAAAAGAAGAAGAAGCGTTGAACATAATGTGAATCAGGACGGACTGAATCCCGTGGCTCACGAGCGGCCGCCGTGGTGTTCAGCTTCTTTAACAGGAAGTGGATTGCATTGGAATGTGGCGTCTTTTTGTTATTGTTTGTTTTGTCCTCCAGGCAGTCGGCTCTCTCCTTCTATCATTCCATCCCACTTCTATCTGCGTTCTCCTATATTATTATTATTATCACTTTATTGTATTTCTATATATTGATTTGTGCTGGTGAGTGCAGGTGTTTGTATGTTTTCCTGATATTCTTCCAGATATGATTCACCCCTGAACGCCAACTTTATTAACCCTTTTATTTCTATTCCTACAGGCAGCGACACAGACAGCGACACAGAGGACAGAGAGGTGAGACACATATTATACACACCTGTAGAGAGAGAGAGAGACGGGTGAATGAATGATTAACTGCCTCTGATCTTCAGATAAACAGGTTTTAACCTGTTTCAACCTCACAGCTGAAACAGGGTGTGTGTGTGTGTGCGTGTGTGTGTGTGTGAGTGTGCGTGTGTGTGTGTGTGTATGTGTGTGTGTGTGTGTGTGTGTTTGTTCCTTCCTGTAATGTTGCGAGAATGAGAAAAGGGCGGGGCTTGTCAGGAACTGAGGCTGTCGAACATTAACAGTTTGATCTGAGGCTGTCCTTCTGCAGTACATTGTACCCGCAGGGAACACACACACACACACACACACACACACACACACACACACACACACACACACACACACACACGCACACACACACATACACACACACTACACACACACACACATACACACAGACACATACACTCACACACACACACACACACACACACACACACACACACACGCACACACACACACACATACACACACACACACACACACACACACACACACACACACACACACATACACTCACACACACACACACTCTCACACACACACACACCACACACACACACACACACACACACACACACACACACACACAGTGTTCTTGTGATGTACAAACATGTACTTCCCACCTGTTTCTTTGCTGTTTAATAGAATTTAATAATAAAATGCTTTAAATGTATTTTATTATTCACACATATTTTCTGCTGGTTCAGCATTTCTTCAGTTGTTCTGTTTCACCACAGCGTGAGTCAGAAATCTGAATCATCTCCTCTTTTTGTCTCTCTCTCCATCGTGGTAACCGTCAGGGTGTCGGCGGCGTCTGGAGGGGGCGGGGCTACAGCTCGTCGGTCCTCAGGGTGCCGGCGTGTTCCCTCCCCGGCATGGCCACCTTCGTCAGCGCCAACAAGCCCAACTTCAGGGTCACCAGCACGCGGGACCCGACCCCCCTCATCAGTTACCACGCCGACGGCTGGACGCCCGCGTACAGCCCGGACTCTCTCATGGCGGCGGCGGCGGCCCACACCCACGAGATGCGAGCGAGTGTCATAATGAAAACCTCGGACGTGACTACCTCCTGACCTCCGACCTCTGGACGGAGGAGGTGCGGGTGTCATAGGAATGACAGAGATGGTTTTGGGACACGTGGAGCTTCAAAACCTTTTTTTTTATTTTTGTAGCTTCTGTCTGGAGAAGAGTTCCCTCCGTTGACAGACAGGTGTTGCTTGGACACGCCCCCCCTGATTGGCGAGCACCGTGTCATCACCTTCCCGTGTCGGCGAGGGATTTTATGACCTTACAAACATGTCCTCCGTGCCCACGCCGGTTTCTTTGGCCTGGTTTCCCACACCGTATGGGCTCACGTGTCGCCGGCAGGCCGCTGCTTTACTGTAGGTCTGAAACTACATCCTCACACTCATCCTCGGCCTTTTTGATCTTATAAGCAATAATCAAACTAATAGGTCACGACTTTTTCTTTAAAAATGCCAAATTAAGCCATTTTTACGTGGGACGATATGAAAGTTTCCTGCCAAAATAATTCATGATATTGTTTTATTGTTATCCTGATAATCATCGGACTGTGCTCCAAACTCTTAAACAGGCACTAAAACACACTGGAATCACTTTACGTTTAAGAAACAGATATTTTTATTGTGTTTAAACAATCAAATAATCTTAAATGAGATGATCATGAATCATAAGTTCTCCCTTGCATAAATACATTTTAAAAATGTGTATTTTAAAATCAGTTTGTGGTAAATAAATAATATATAATCGCCCCGACTCGCCATCCAGCGTTCCAACAGGTCATCTTTACAAACCGTGCTCGCTCTCAAACGAAATGCTTTGGACCGGCACTCGACAAAGACGCGTTCACAGCAACAACGCGGTTGGAAAAACCAGCTTTACCGGCAGCAAGCTGCAAAAAAAAAAGCAAAAAAGAAGGGAATCGAAGGCTTGTCGCCTAACAGATCAACATTCACAGCCGGCCCTCGCCTGCCTGTCTGTCTGCCTGTCTCTCTCTCCGGAGACCTCAGGACAACGTAACCCGCCAACACAGACAGACAGACAGACAGACAGACAGGTGGACGGACAGACAGACTCACAGACTGTTGATGTCTCCTGGTGTTAATAATGTACAAAGCTCATATATGTATGAATGCCTGCAAGCCGCTTCAGCACCTTAAGGACAGCACTGTGTGTGTGTGTGTGTGTGTGTGTGTGTGTGTGTGTGTGTGTGTGTGTGTGTGTGTGTGTGTGTGTGTGTGTGTGTGTGTGTGTGTGTGTGTGTGTGTGTGTGTGTGTGTGTGTGTGTGTGTGGATAGATGGTGGATTCAAACTCTCTGTGCTTTAGTCTGCTGGTGAGTCGGGATGTGAGATATATATATATATCACGTTTGCACACGACTCCGAAACGTTCTCCCGTCACAAAACTCTCCCTCACTGCTGGACAACTTGTTTACGGTATTTTAATTTTGAATGAATATATAATGACTATATTCAGGAATATATGTATATAAATATATATAGATATATATATAAAAACACAATGGAGGTTTCTGTGTGCAACAGATTTTTATCGGATGATGGAACAGACTTACTGTTCAAAGGCCTTAACTGTGGCACCGTTCCATTTCCCTGGTTTTACGTGAAGCTAAATGGAACGGGACCAGAACTTTGTCAGGAGTCAAAGTGGTCATGAATCCTCCTGTTAGCTCCTCTGAGAGCGGCGACGTACGATGGAGCTAGCAGGCTAAAGCACAGTCCCTAAACTCCCAGCATGCATTGAGGCAGAGCTCCAGCGGAACGGCTCTGAGAAGTTCCACGAAGGGAAAAGAAAACGGTGTGGAACCGAAACCACTAGAGACTTTAAACACTGGACGCTGCACACGGCTATCACGGGGAATTAATTTAAGAAGCTGGTTGTTTTATTTTGGCGGGTTGCTTGACAGCAGCGACGCGGAGCATCCTGCTTCACACAAATGTTTCTTCATGTGCCTTTTTATTGTTTGTAAACTTGCATCACACCGTTTCTGTGTGGTTCAACTTCTCAGCAGCCTTTTACAAACACCTGCCTTTAAAAAAGTGTTTTGTTTTGTGATCGTGGTCACAAGTGTGCCTAATAACTCATACTTTATTTTGCTCAGCATTTTAAAAACTGCTGTGATCCACATTCAACCTCCGGAGTTTGTATTGGTTTTTTTAATGTTGAAATCAGCTGAATGATTCTTCTAGAACAATCAAAGATTTGAACCCTCAAAAGGCCGACCGCGGAGCAGAAAGGGGTCAAAGCGAGGAGCAACTCTTAAGTGCACTTACAAGCCCAGCTCGTTTCTGATTGGCCGCTCGTATGAAACGTATAAAACCGTTTACTTCCAACCTGCTTTTCTTTCCTTTCTGCAAATTCAGTTCTGAGAGAAACAAAAAAATAATGCTGGTTTAACCTTCTGTACATTATGACAAACTACACGAATCAACATGTAAATCTGAATAAAGTTTGTTTTTTTTGTATTTATATCAAGTCTTAACGTGTTTTGTGGCCGTCTGCTGACTCCAGGACTCGTGTGTGTGTGTGTGTGTGTGTGTGTGTGTGTGTGTGTGTGTGTGTGTGTGTGTGTGTGTGTGTGTGTGTGTGTGTGTGTGTGTGTGTGTGTGTGTGTGTGTGTGTGTGTGTGTGTGTGTGTAACCGAAGCGCTAACTGCTGCATGTTTCAGTTTCAGTTGCAGCTCTCGGTTCTCGCTCCACTTCCTGTTTTGCCTCCGAGGCCTCGGGTTGATGGCAGGCCGGTTGCCTTGACGACGGCCGACCTCTCGCCATTAGTCACAGTAAACAGTCTGCTGTGTACCTCGCTTTTCTTTCACCATTTATTTTTGTGTCCTTGTGGCTCTCGCCTTTCCTCCTTTCCTTCCTCCCTCCCTCCTTTTCTCCTCCCTCCCTCCCTCCTTTCTCCTCCTTTCCCCCTCCTTTCCTCCCTCCCTCCCTCCTCCTTTCCTCCCTCCCTCCTTTCCTCCTTCCCTCCCTCCCTCCTTCTTTCCTCCCTCCCTCCTTTTCTCCTCCCTCCCTCCTTTCCTCCTTTCCTCCCTCCTTTTCTCCTCCTTTCCTCCCTTCCTCCCTCCCTCCTTTCCCCTCCTTTCCTCCCTCCCTCCCTCCTTTCTCCTCCTTTCCCCTCCTTTCCTCCCTCCCTCCCTCCTTTTCTCCTCCTTTCCCCCTCCCTCCTTTCCCCCTCCTTTCCTCCCTCCCTCCCTCCTTTCTCCTCCTTTCCCCCTCCTTTCCTCCCTCCCTCCTTTTCTCCTCCTTTCCTCCCTCCCTCCTTTCCCCCTCCTTTCCTCCCTCCCTCCCTCCTTTTCTCCTCCTTTCCCCCTCCTTTCCTCCCTCCCTCCTTTTCTCCTCCTTTCCTCCCTCCCTCCTTTCCCCCTCCTTTCCTCCCTCCCTCCCTCCTTTCCTCCTCCTTTCCCCCTCCTTTCCTCCCTCCCTCCCTCCTTTTCTCCTCCTTTCCCCCTCCTTTCCTCCCTCCCTCCCTCCTTTTCTCCTCCTTTCCCCCTCCTTTCCTCCCTCCCTCCCTCCTTTTCTCCTCCTTTCCTCCCTCCCTCCTTTCCCCCTCCTTTCCTCCCTCCCTCCCTCCTTTTCTCCTCCTTTCCCCCTCCTTTCCTCCCTCCCTCCCTCCTTTTCTCCTCCTTTCCTCCCTCCCTCCTTTCCCCCTCCTTTCCTCCCTCCCTCCCTCCTTTCCTCCTCCTTTCCCCCTCCTTTCCTCCCTCCCTCCCTCCTTTTCTCCTCCTTTCCCCCTCCTTTCCTCCCTCCCTCCCTCCTTTTCTCCTCCTTTCCTCCCTCCCTCCCTCCTCTTCTCCTCCTTTCCCCCTCCCTCCTCCCCTCCCTCCTCCCCCTTGTCCTTTTGCTTTAAACCACTCAGAAAGTTCCCTCTCTGCTTTCTATTCCTTCTAACTCGACTTCTTCAAGAGACAAAAACAGCCTCTTTAAGATGAAATAAAACCTTTATTAGTCCGACGGCGAGGAACAGGATTACAGCTGCTAAGATGCAGTAAGGAGAGACGGAACAAATATAAATAAATAACAGTAAATAATGTTAAATAATGAAACCATAAAAAAGTAGATATATAGTTAAGTTCAGATGAATCAAAGTATGAAATGTTGGTGCACATGTTTATTATTGCACATGAATGAATACTTTCTGAATATACGATATAAGAATGTCCTAATGAGTGGACAATGGCACTAAATTAACCTTCATTTAGTTCACCATGACTTTACAGGAAAACGACTTAAGAATCAATTTCTCATAATCCAGTAATATTTTATATTTTAACCTGGTTTTCCTTCAATATAATATGTGAATATAATATATTGGGCCAAAAAGGGGGGGGAAAGGAAGGAGAGCAGTTCTGCAGTGATGTCTCACTCCTGCCATCTGTGTTCAGAAGTAAAAGTGCAGCTTTATTTCTCTGACAAAGTGACAGATGGACTGTTGGTCAACGTGGTCAATGTTTAATTATGTTCAAATACTGAAACAACTGTAGGAGTATTCTAACAGATATTACAGTAAAGTCTTATCAATATAAAATAAAGTGCAATAAGTATGAAATATAGCACCATAACATGTTATCTCAGGGCACTTATTTTTAATATTATTATTAAAATATTATTTACAGAGAACCAACAGTTCTCGCCATTAGGAAGCACTTAAACCTCCCTTTTAAAGATGAGCTATTGTTCACCTATTTAACAACATGCTGAAATGTCTTTGTAGTTTTATATGAATGCAGTCTTTTATTTTCTTCCTGGAAAACTAAATATGACGCTGAACCCCTGCCCTTTTCACTGAAAAATGCCAAGATGATTTAATAATGAATCGTCGTTTTGTACCGTCCTGTTGCACTATAAAGAGAGTTATTATAGGCTCTTCAGATAAAACTACTTTTCCATGTTGTGTTGTGCAGAAGAAGCCGGTGAGTGCAGAAACCACGTATTTCATAGTAATTATATCCTGCGTTGTGTAGAAGCTGGGTTGAATGAATCACATGCAAAGTGTCAGAATAGGCTTCTAATGTAAGTTTACTGAATCAAGCAGTTTATAAGTGGTTTTATGTTTAAATAATCACTGTTGTTACATAAACAAATGGATTTTTTAAATTGTAAAACTAAGGTAAAACAAGTTAATGTAGACTTTTTGTACTTGTTTCACTCTCTCTTTACACGTGAGTGATATTGGTGATTGTAAAAATAAGCTAAATCACTCTTGCAGTAAGTGCCACCTGCAGTACCGAGTGTGGCCAGCAGAGGTCACTGTAACACCATTTATCATCTGTTTTTCTGCTTCCTTCTCTTTCCCCACCAGAAAAAAAACATGGTATGAATCTGTCTTTATTGTCCTGTCCTTATATGTGTGTTGCATATTAAAAATGTATGTTTTTAATATGCAACAGCTGTTTTGTTTCAAGTTTAATATTGGCTAAAAAACTTTGGCAAGAGTGAATTGACAGATTCATGTTGGGACCTGTCCCAGTTCGCTTGAGGGGGGTTTGTGCTCTAGTGACAGATAACAGGAATGATGCTCAGGAGCTCAGCAGGATGCTGGGATGAATGGCGGCTCATTCACGTCTAATGAGACGATCTTCTCTCACACCAGCGGAGGCGCTGCACTCACATTATCACACAGTCAAATTAATTTAAACGGCTGTCGGTAATAAAAAGAACCGAACCCGCAGTGACGAGCTGCTGCAGCCGAGTAGCAGGGAGGCAGGCACACACACACACACACACACACACACACACACACGCACACACACACACACACGCACACACACACACACACACTCAAATTGGGAAGGTATTTTGAGTCATCAGTATCAGAGAGAGAGATGAGTGAGAGAGGAAGAGGAAGAGGAGGAAGGGTGAGAACAGAAGAAAAGAGAGAGAGAGAGAGAGAGAGAGAGAGAGAGAGTCACTGAGGGACGAGTTAAATGACATTAATGATGCATCGGTGTGAAGTTGCTGTGAATCTCCCTCCCTCTGCTTGTTACCATGGTTGCTGCTGCTGACATCGTGATCGCAGAGCCCCGATAATGAAGTCAGGTGTGTGTGTGTGTTGCATCATACACCAGGCAGTAACCCTCCCTGCTTCTGAGAAGTGAAGCCAAAACGCTGAAGTGCCTTTAAAGCTGTCATCCTCCCTGCTGGCCACCAGGGGGCGACTCCTCTCTGGTTGTATAGAAGTCTATGAGAAAATGGTCCTACTTCTCTCTGCTGGCCACCAGGGGGCGACTCCTCTCTGGTTGTATAGAAGTCTATGAGAAAATGGTCCTACTTCTCTCTGCTGGCCACCAGGGGGCGACTCCTCTCTGGTTGTATAGAAGTCTATGAGAAAATGGTCCTACTTCTCTCTGCTGGCCACCAGGGGGCGACTCCTCTCTGGTTGTATAGAAGTCTATGAGAAAATGGTCCTACTTCTCTCTGCTGGCCACCAGGGGGCGACTCCTCTCTGGTTGTATAGAAGTCTATGAGAAAATGGTCCTACTTCTCTCTGCTGGCCACCAGGGGGCGACTCCTCTCTGGTTGTATAGAAGTCTATGAGAAAATGGTCCTACTTCTCTCTGCTGGCCACCAGGGGGCGACTCCTCTCTGGTTGTATAGAAGTCTATGAGAAAATGGTCCTACTTCTCTCTGCTGGCCACCAGGGGGCGACTCCTCTCTGGTTGTATAGAAGTCTATGAGAAAATGGTCCTACTTCTCTCTGCTGGCCACCAGGGGGCGACTCCTCTCTGGTTGTATAGAAGTCTATGAGAAAATGGTCCTACTTCTCTCTGCTGGCCACCAGGGGGCGACTCCTCTCTGGTTGTATAGAAGTCTATGAGAAAATGGTCCTACTTCTCTCTGCTGGCCACCAGGGGGCGACTCCTCTCTGGTTGTATAGAAGTCTATGAGAAAATGGTCCTACTTCTCTCTGCTGGCCACCAGGGGGCGACTCCTCTCTGGTTGTATAGAAGTCTATGAGAAAATGGTCCTACTTCTCTCTGCTGGCCACCAGGGGGCGACTCCTCTCTGGTTGTATAGAAGTCTATGAGAAAATGGTCCTACTTCTCTCTGCTGGCCATCAGGGGGCGACTCCTCTCTGGTTGTATAGAAGTCTATGAGAAAATGGTCCTACTTCTCTCTGCTGGCCACCAGGGGGCGACTCCTCTGGTTGGATAGAAGTCTATGAGAAAATGGTCCTACTTCTCTCTTGATGTATTATCTCAGTAAACATTGTAAACATGAGTTTATGGTCTCAATCTCTAGTTTCAAGTCTTCTTCAATCCAGCATGATGTTCATTTAGTACATTATGGTCCATTTAGAGTCCACCAGACCAGAAAGCAGGGGATGCTTTAGGGGGCGGGGCTTACCTGCTGATTAAGAGTCCAATAGACCATGTAGTCGACCTCTGCTGTACTTTTTACATCACAAATAGCAACCGTTTACATGCTTCATGTTTCATAAAGCTAATATTAGCATGCGTTAACATATAATCCAGATCTATGAGGCCAAACATTTAGTCCGACTATAGTGTTAAGAATGGCTCATTTGTTTTCTTTTTTTGAAACAATCCAGTTCTCATTTTTCTCCTCTGGACCGTAATGAGCATCGCAGCCTCACTGGAAATCGATCTCAGCCGAGGTTCGAGATGCAGTTCAGATTAATAAACCATAACAGGAAATTACAGTAAATTGATTACTTTTGGCTCTGGCAACGGGACGTTGATGTCCCCATTGTTCCTGCCATTTAAACCTGGAGTTGGACTCGCTCATTCAGTGTTTCAGCTGCTTTAAACCAGGAAGTGACGTCGTTTTATCCAACATGTTCTGTGAGTCTTCAAACTAAGAGGGTTAGGGTCGTAAAAAAAAGGTTGTGGTTTGTTTTGTAAAATAAGTACGTTTGTTACGTAGTTAAGTAGGCGACATTAGTAACTTTGCTTCTGGATCCAACTTAAAAAAAAAACAAGTCGAGTGACTTCATTTCATACAGGTCACCTGGGTGAAAGTCGTGTGCTTTTTTTACCCATCCATCCTTTCCTCCCTCCCTCCTTTCCCTTTCCTCCGTAACTATGGCAACGTAAAGCATCGGTTTGATTCATCTCGTTGTATCTGATAAAGAATTAAGGACGTCCACGTAATGTTCTAACGTTTCTTCCTCCATCTCGGCAGCCTCTCTGTGAAGTCACTCCTCCATGATCGATGCGGATCGGTTTCCGGAGACCTCCGTGTACTCAGACCTGCTGGGCCGCCACACAAAACCCCGTTCAGGTGTACAGAGTCCTGGACGGGACGGCAGCCATCAATTACACCAACGCCACGGAGCTAAAGGTGGAGCCGCTGCCATCCAGCCCACTGTGTGTTCAGCCAATAGCATCTGGCACATTACACACCCAGCTGTGTGTGTGTGTGTGTGTGTTTAGGCAGTAAACCTCGTTGCCTCATTAACTCACATACCGTCTTATTGGCGCAGGATGTAACGACTCAGGTGTGTGTGTGTGTGTGTGTGTGTGTGTGTGTGTAGAGATCACGGCTGGTTTTGTAGAGTCATAAAACGACTTTTACACTCAAATTAATTTTCATTCCACCGTCCTGTTCCAAGTGGCCACAACGAGGAAAGATGTAGGATTTTATTATGGATTATAATTAAAAAACAATAAAATTATTAACATGGTTAATTTAAATTATCGGAAGAATCGTGAATATCATCTCGATTTGATTTTGAAAAAGCTGTTTAGTTCACTGTCATGGTAGAGAAGTGAAAAACAGGATACATAAAGCATTATGTATCATCTTATTTCAATTAATTTATTATTTTCAGTAAAAAGGATGTTTACAGAAAAAAAGAACTCTTATCTCTGACGCAATAAAATATTTATTTCTCAACAAAATGTAACGAGTTAGCGTTATTTATGAGTTAGCGTTATTAACAAGTTAGCGTTATTTATGAGTTAGCGTTATTAACAAGTTAGCGTTATTTATGAGTTAGCGTTATTAATGAGTTAGCGTTATTAACAAGTTAGCGTTATTTACGAGTTAGCGTTATTTATGAGTTAGCATTTTTACGAGTTAGCATTATTAACGAGTTAGCGTTTTTACGAGTTAGCATTATTAACGAGTTAGCGTTACTAATGCTAGCTGGGAGGAGACAGAAGTGTTAAGGGAGATAAGAGTCACTGAAAACATATTATCTGTGTGTGTGTGTGTGTGTGTGTGTGTGAACGCCTGTGTATCAGTGTGTCGTCGAGCTCCCATGTTGCCACGGTGACAACATCAGCGATCCCAGGCTGGCGGAGGAACGAACGACTCGCAGTGACGTTCGCCCACCGATCCAACCCGGCGGAGGACTTCCTGTCTGCGTTTTCCATCTTCAACACATCGTTGGGCCTCCAAACCATATCAGAAGAATTCAGCATCATCAAAGGTTTGAATTTATTCTTATATTTATTCATATTATTATGAATCATAATGAATAAGCAGCAATAGAGACACATTTACACGACTGCTTCACCAAAAACAGAACAGTTGGAGGTAAAAAGCTAAGTATCTCATGTTGATGCTGAGGCACATCATCTCCTCGACTCTATGATCTTCTGTTTGCAAAGTATAATAAGTGACCTGTTATCAATACTGACTAATCATACTGATAATCAATTAGGCAAGAAATATAACGGAACCCTCACTCACTCAAACTCCGAACACATTATCAACAATAACTACATTTTATTCAACATATTTATGACCAATTTTAACACTTTCAATTCAATTTCAAGGCATGTTGAAAAAGTTGAACTGAGATTAACTAAATAAATACTTAACTAAAGTCAAACCCCCTCTCTTTGATGACTTGGTACAGCCTAATGAGGTACTTGGTATCTGCCGAGTCCCGTGACTACATTCACATGTGTGCTCCATGAATAATATAATAATATAAAAAATAAATAACAATAATACATCTGTTTTATCTATATTTTTTCCAGATGCTCAAAGACAATTTTACGAACTAGACTGTGATAGTTTTCTCATATTTTCGTGGATTTTCATTATAATATATATATATATATATATATATATATATATATATATATATATATATAGTTTGGGGGTGCAGGAGACGATCCACTTCAGGGAAATTAACGGCAGCCATAAAACACCGACATAAACCAAACTAAAGATGTTTCACTGAATGCAAAGCAGGTGAGAAATACAATCACATCCCGTCAGACTTAAAGTCTGCAAATCATCCGAGAGACGAGCCTCGTGAATCTGCAGGCTTCTGTCCCAAAGCCACAGCTGGCAGAGTGTGTGTGTGTGTGTGTGTGTGTGTGTGTGTGTGTGTGTGTGTGTGTGTGTGTGTGTGTGTGTGAGGATGTCAACTGGACGAAGCACCGTCCCAACAGTCACTGAAGACTTTCGACTCGAGTCATTGATTCTAATTATAATTTTGTCAGGGGGCTGAAGATTTACACACACACACACACACACACACACACACACACACACACACACACACACACACACACACACACACACACTGATTCTGCTGCTTTGATGCTCGGCGTCTTTTCTGATAATTTGTCAACAGTCAACACCAACAACACTTAAAGTGATCAAAGTATATTATTAATATTAATATTATTATTAATATTAATATTAATATTAATATTAATATTAATATTATTATTATTATTATTATTTAAATAAATAGTCTCTCTCTCAGTGCAGTGCTGCCTTCAGAGGTCATGGGAGAAAAGCCAACTGTTGACCTCCAGCATGGGTTCAAGCAATGAATGTTGTGAGTTGGTAAGGTCAGAGGTCAGAGGTCAGAGGTGGACTTACGCCCGTTCTGGTGGACCACGAATAAAGATGTGATGATTCTAAAAGCTAAACTCTTATTAAATCCATCTCTTGAGACGTGATCGTATTGAAGAGATTGAGTTATAGAAGCTTCGTTGACAGCAATCAGGATAAATACATTCTAGCTCAAATAAAAAGAACAAATCAAATAAGAAAAGTAAATTACTTCAGGGAGACCTTATGATCTATGATCATCTTATTTACAATCAGTTCATTGTTTTTTCACGAAAAAAAGTATGGTCACTAAACAGAGATGTAAAAGTGTCCGTTTGTGCATCCGAACGTGTGCTAACGTGTTAGTGTTCGATGCCGATGGTGCAGGTAAGGACCGCCTGCGTCCGCTTCCGCCACAGGAAACACACTCCGTCAGAAACAATGGCGTCCACGTGTGTGTGTACGTGTGTGTGTGTGATAGCAGTGCTGTCTGGGGAAAACAGCGGGAGTCTGCTAACAAGCCGAGGTTGAGTGTGTGTGTGTGTGTGTGTGTGTGTGAGTGTGTGTGTGTGTGTGTGTGAGTGTGTGTGTGTGTGTGTGAGTGGAGAGGAAGCCGCTGGTGTGAGTGTGTGTGTGTGTGTGTGTGTGTGTGTGAGTGTGTGTGTGTGTGTGTGTGTGTGAGTGTGTGTGTGTGTGTTGAGTGGAGAGGAAGCCGCTGGTGTGAGTGTGTGTGTGTGTGTGTGTGTGTGTGTGTGTGAGTGTGTGTGTGAGTGTGTGTGTGTGTGTGTGTGTGTGAGTGTGTGTGTGTGTGTGTGTGTGTGTGTGAGTGTGTGTGTGTGTGTGTGAGTGGAGAGGAAGCCGCTGGTGTGAGTGTGTGTGTGTGTGTGTGTGTGTGTGTGTGTGTGTGTGTGTGAGTGTGTGTGTGTGTGTGTGAGTGTGTGTGTGTGTGTTGAGTGGAGAGGAAGCCGCTGGTGTGTGTGATGCAGCGTTGAAGAGGTTTGAGGCCCAGATGAAGCACAAGAACCCGGAGCGTTCAACCTTCACCACTCCGGCTCTGATTGCCTTTTTTTGGGTGGAGGATGGGTTTGTGGTCGGAGCTGCAATAATAAATAATAAAACAATAAGAAATAATGAATAGTCAGTCAAAGCATATTTTTGGGCCACATTCAAATGTATTAAGCTATTCGGTAGCCACACACCTCTGTGACCTCTGACCTCTGTGGCTTGAGCTACATTCTACGGTCAGCTAGCGGCTAGCAGGATCCTGTTTCATGATGTCAAGAAGGAGAAAGATGAATAAAAACACCTGAGAAATGTAAAAAAAAAATGCAGATGACTCATCGGTATCAAAAAAAGAAAGTTAGTTTCCGTTGACTTTGGTTTTATTGAAGGAAAGGAATGTTTTCGGGGCAGAATGTGTAATTTGTGGTGAGAAGCTAATGACAGCATGAGGCCAAGGAACATGAAATCCAACATCAGGGCCATGAGCAAGGCACGCTCCGAGAAAGAAAACACTTTCCTAGACGATGAAGATCATCCATCTTTCATTCCTGTTTTGACATCCTACGCCCCAAAATATCGCCCGTTTCAACTTGTTTCCGATGTTTTTCTGGAGTGACGTAAACCTGACTTCCACTCCAAAATGCTGGTCTGACGGTTGTTAACATTTTGGATCTCTTCATGATCGTGCGATCGCGGCATTCGGTTTTAATTATAGTATCGACGCCCTACAAAACATGGATATGTGTCATTAGTCACACTTCCCCTCCCATCCTTCATCCAGCCTGTGCTCGGATGAGGTTTGATCCGTCTGAAAGTTAACGCACAATCAGCCGAGTTCGTCCGTGTGTGAGGAGGAAGCCCCGAAGCTCGGCGTACATAACGCTGAGAACAATCAGACGCTCATTTCCACCGCGGCTCGCTGCGTCGGCCAGGTGGGACGAAGCTAAACCATATCTAGGAGACGACCCTGTAACCATGACAACCGCCGAGCGGGATTGGCTCCTCCGGTTTGCTCTGTTTCGTTCTGTGTTCACAAGCAGATTTTCAGAAAGCAGATTGTTTCCACTATTTATGCTTTTATGATCATACAATCTTAGCTCCGTCAAACTGCACTTCTACGTTTAATTAAAGAGCAACTATTGTGGTTCTTACTTGTATTTCAGGTTTCTTCCAGAATTTAATTTATTTTCCCATCAGGCCGTGCTGCAGCGGCCTCCCTCTGAAAACGCTCTGTTTGCGCTCCTTGCCCCTCCCTCCCAAAAAGCCCAGTCTGCTCTGATCAGTCAGCTTGTTTTGGTCCGAAACGTTCAGACTTTTCAGTTTGACGCAAAACCTAAATTACAAGTCTTGGTTTGCTGAAAAGTCCTGGTCTGATCCGGATCAAGAGAAATGTATAACATTAAAAAGAAATAGCGTAGCTTATAGTGCCGATGTTTGCCTAAACTACGCTGTAGCTTCATTAGCTTGCTAGCTGCAGCCAAAGTTGTTATTTCAGCCGCTGAAATCATCATCTCCCGACTAGAATATCCGTCTACGTCTCTCTGAAATGTTCTTTCCTCTCGGCCGATGAAGCTGTCAGTGTCTTCTGACCTTCCTGTAGTTCATTTTCAAAGAAGAAAAAGAAGAAGAAGAAGAGAATTATCCTTCTCGGGAAAGGGAAAGTCCAGGCGTCTTCACTCTCGTTCTCTTTAATCTTTCTCTTCCAATTCTCACCCTCGTTTCCGATTGGTCGACGGACGATCCATCTGACCCCCATCATTTCAACCCCCTTCTCTTCTTCCTCTTCACTCCCTCCTGACCGTCCCTTACTTTTGATTGTTTCTGTCTTCTTTACACTTTTAACAATGTCTTTTCCTTTATCTGTTGCTCCCTTCACCAGCCTGGACATTTTCTACTCCTCTCCCCTCCGCTCTCCACTTTGAGGCAATAAAAACGATGCGATCGGTCGATAACTAGGCCGACACAAGGCCAGCAGAGTGCCGCAGAAAGAAAAGTGGAAGTTACCGTGGTTAGATGTGGTATAAAAGAAAAAAGAAAAGAAGAAAAATGCTTTCTTGCTTCACAGAATTTAAATCAATGCTGTAGTTTTATCAGGAAACTTTCAAATTAAACACCAAACTATTTGTTTAAAAATGCTTTTTTAACGGCGCTGTCGGAGAGATGACTCATGGATCTTATAGCTGCAGTGAGTCATCATATTAAAAGGCTGTCTTTCCTATCCTCTATTGGTGTAACTATTTGTATTATTAGGACATTTAAACAGCAAAGACAGGACGTTGAAAACAGAACGTTAAATAACAAAAATCGCTCTGCTATGTAGCATTTTGCCAATATGTTGTGGGATTACATCTCTGCTAAGGCCTTGTTTTAAAGTCAGTAACCGTACACACACACACACACACACACACACTAGAACACGCTGACACAGCGGGGACTCAGGTCAGAGGAAATGTCCTTTGTACCTCTGCGACAATATCAAACCCCATTCATTGTTGAGCGTATCCGACACGTGTGTGTTCTTTAACAGGAAACAGAGGGAGAGTTAGATCTATCTATCTATCTATCTATCTATCTATCTATCTATCTATCTATCTATCTATCTATCTATCTATCTATCTATCTATCTATCTATCTATACATCTATCTATCCATCCATCCATCCATCCATCCATCCATCCATCCATCCATCCACCCGTCTGTCTGTCTGTCTGTCTGTCTGTCTGTCTGTCTGTCTGTCTGTCTGTCTATCTATCTATCTATCTATCCATCCATCCATCCATCCAGTCTGGGCTAATGCTAACAGCGTAGCGAGTCCACCACAACATGTCTAACATCCGACCTGTCTCCCTGCTGCCACAGCCAAAGTGAGACATGTGGAACGTAGACCTGGACAAGGTGAGACGATGACCTGCTGTGACATGTCACCATTATGCACCTATTTCTGTTTCATTCCTCGTACACCCGGCCGCCGCCGCCGCCGCGCGATGCTAATGGCCGCTCTCATCCTGCTGACACACACTCTCTGAAATACCTTCACAAAACCGGCACCGGGCCTCTGTTTGTGATGTGGTTTGTCCCCATGGCACACAAACAAACCACTGTGGACGCTGTTTGCTCAGTGGAGCATGCCAACACACACACACACACACACACACACACACACACACACACACACACACCACAGCGGGCTCTGGCCATGCGATGTCTTCCTGACTGCCCGGAGTGTTTGAAATGCAACCAGCCGAACCATCCCGGACCTGAAAGAAGCGTTTGTTGTTCACAGGAGTAAATGATTGGATTGTCTGAGCGTAGTGGCGCCCAAATCCCATTTAACCACAACTGGGCCGGAGTGGACCGGAGAGGGGGGCTCCCGTGACATCATCGCCAGGAGCAGCAATTGAAGACAAATGTGTTGAATAGACTCTACGAGGGATCTCTGAGGAGGCAACGTGTGAAGTGTACTGGTGGAGGAGAAAACACTGAGAAGGAGATTTCTCTTACTTCACATTAATGGGAAATGTGTTTCTTCTGTAGAGGAAAAGAGAGAGAAAATGAACAATTTCACCTTCAAAAAACCTACATGTAAAAGGCTTTTTTTGTGAGATTGCTGGTACTTCTTCTGAACTACTTTCTTTTATTTATTGTTTAGAATCGGACACTGAAAGGAAGAAAATCTGTAGGAAAACAGAAAATCTTTACTGTTAAGCTTATGGATATTTCCTTCAAGCCTGAAGTAGACGGTTGAGTAGATTTACAGTTATTGGTCGATACCATTCAGACACTTCCATAAACCAGAAGTAGGAAGAAGTGAGTGAAGAAGAAAAAGGACAAGAGAGTACTGTACTGTTACTAAAAAGGTATTCACTTCAATCCTCACAATCCAACTATGTAAATATCTACTAACCGGACCAGAAAGTCATTGCTTCCCCATCATAGTTGCAGAGATTCAGGTTGCCGATACTCCACATGGATGCTTTGGCGAGCTGCTTGATAATTAGAGCACAGATGGTGTGAAGTACGAGTCCATCACGCACAAATCTGCAGGTCGGCTGGAGTTTAACTGGCACATTCTAGTCCTCAAACTTGTTTCCAGCAAACAAAGAAACTCCAGAGTGGAGCTGACAAATCACAAAGTGTGTCATATGATGCATGTCATAACAGCCGCCCGTGTTATTTTCAATGTCAGCCCACACGCCGGCGACGAGGCGCCGCCGTCCTATTTCCCAGCTTTTGATGGCGGTCAACACTCGAGGAAAGCAGCAGGGTTTGTTTTTGTTTGTTTTTCCTCATCCCGGCTACTCTACCTTCCCTTTTGTCGAGTGAGAACGCGTCTTCTTGTGTGGGTTTCTGTCACAATGGTAGAAAAACATTCAGACCGTTACCAGACGTGTCTACGGGAAGACGTTTCCTGGTGAGGAAGAGTAAAATAATCCACAAATTAGTCACGTATTCAGGGTAGCACTTCCAAATAAACTTAGAAACACACTCAGTTTAGAAAAAGTCTTGAAGAAAAGTCAGGCGATAACCAAAAACTATGACAAGTCAGCCTGCAGGGAACATCACCAATCATTAAGATTGGTTGGTTTGAAAACCATGAAGGTCCGAGAAGGTTTTTTTCCACAGGAGGAGTGAGGCAGTAGGATTTATCCTCTGGGGAACAGGAATGTATGTGGCAATACATGCATAATGTAAACTGTCACATTATTTTGTCCTATCTGTAGTTTTTGTGCTCTTTCTTCATCTGGTGTGAAGCTTCATAGCTTCATAATTCAAGGTCAACTTTACAGCTAAGTGTTAAAGTCATCTTACTAGCTAGCTAGCATGCCAATCAGCAGGTAAGCCCCGCCCACTAAAGCATCCCCTGCTTTCTGGTCTGGTGGACTCTAAATGGACCATAATGTACTAAATGAACATCATGCTGGATTGAAGAAGACTTGAAACTAGAGATTGAGACCATAAACTCATGTTTACAATGTTTACTGAGATAATACATCAAGAGAGAAGTAGGACCATTTTCTCATAGACTTCTATACAACCAGAGAGGAGTCGCCCCCTGGTGGCCAGCAGAGAGAAGTAGGACCATTTTCTCATAGACTTCTATACAACCAGAGAGGAGTCGCCCCCTGGTGGCCAGCAGAGAGAAGTAGGACCATTTTCTCATAGACTTCTATACAACCAGAGAGGAGTCGCCCCCTGGTGTCCAGCAGAGAGAAGTAGGACCATTTTCTCATAGACTTCTATACAACCAGAGAGGAGTCGCCCCCTGGTGGCCAGCAGAGAGAAGTAGGACCATTTTCTCATAGACTTCTATACAACCAGAGAGGAGTCGCCCCCTGGTGGCCAGCAGAGAGAAGTAGGACCATTTTCTCATAGACTTCTATACAACCAGAGAGGAGTCGCCCCCTGGTGGCCAGCAGAGAGAAGTAGGACCATTTTCTCATAGACTTCTATACAACCAGAGAGGAGTCGCCCCCTGGTGGCCAGCAGAGAGAA
>CM056823.1:1837500-1845000 GCA_029853015.1 Chelidonichthys spinosus
GTGCAAACAATAAAACGAGGTGCAAACAATAAAACGAGGTGCAAACAATAAAACGAGGTGCAAACAATAAAACAAGGTGCAAACAATAAAACAAGGTGCAAACAATAAAAGTAGCCTTTTAAAAGTTTAAATGGCGGTGTTAATGAGTGGAAACCGGATAGCGGTCTCCAGCTGATGTAGTTAGCGGACCAATCACAGCCAATGCCGCTGCGTTGGCGTTGCGTCGCCTCGACGCACTTCTAGGATTTTTGGGAGGTGCACGTCAGGCCCTTGCGTTGGACGTAAGGGGGGTCCGCAAGGACGTAAGGGGTCCTTGCGACACAACGCAAGCCCCCTTGCGTTGTGTTGACGCGGAAGCATAACTTGGGCTTAACCCGCTGCCGCTCCCGTACCGACTTACCAGCAGACTTCAGCCTGAAACAAAGAGCACTGACTCTGGAGGACAGGAAGCCGGGTCGAATGCAACATGGAGGAAACGGCGTCGGAAGATTCAGTCGATTGAAGATGAACCGACTTTCTTCAGACCTTAAAGATCAAGAGCATGTACTTCGATTTCAGTACTTGCTAAAATACTAAAGTCATAGTATAGCATGTTGAAAAAAGTCATGAAAATAGTGTAGTATGACAACAACAACATAATGCTGTTGTTGATATTTTAAACTTTCCTGTTTGACCTTGATATCATTTAAACAGTTAAATATTAAAAATAGTAAAAAGCTAAGCAAGACTCAAAAGGAGCAGCTTGTCACTAAAAGGAGAATAGCGCTGTTCCACCTTAAAAGGTCAGTCCACCTTTAGTGTTCCTCAGCCGGAGTTGCTTTGATGCTAACTTCCTTCACTTTAATTATCAGCTGGCTGACAACAGCTTGTGTCTCGTCATTCACCCACAATGCACTGCTGCATTCACGCTGTAACTTTACTGCAGCTCAGCAGACAAGCATGCTTTACAAAGGGACTAAATATTCACACAGATTGATGGTTAATCTTAATAAAGAGGACAGTGAAGTCCTGAACGTTGGTTTCTCCAGGTTAGAACAGACATGACGGAGATGAGCAGCAGTTATTGGACTCAGTGAGTGGTTTTTAATTCTGTTTATTCTGTAGGAAGTCTGCTTGGATCTGAGGCTCCTCTTGTTGGCGGTCTCTACCTTGACCCAGAACGTTTGGTTGATGTAAAATACAGCAAGACAGGTAAACAACCCCACGACTCTTTGATCTGCATGATGTGAAGTGCTTGAATGGAACAGATATGGATTCCTATGTAAAAATCCCACACTTCAAACGGGACGACCAAACGATCGGCTACAAAAAAACCCCAAGAAAAGCTTCCGTACTTCTCTAAAGGTTAGAGAGGAATCCTTGTGATTGTTTGCCAGACCTCAAAGCAACATCTAAAGACCGTATGACATCGACTGTAAACATGAAAAACCACAGATCCATCATCAAGCTTCCCATCTTTTCCTTCGTTGCTACAGATTTTTCAGCTCGTGGCGACTTCACAACCATCCCATCCCGACGAGCTTCGGCCTCTCACTTGTTCCGCAGGTCACGGCGTCCATCAAGGGTCTCCCCACGGCGTTCCACATGGCAGTCAAAAGAAAGGCCTTCTGGGAAATGATGGCAAATCACACCGTTGATGTGGAAAGAATGAGAAACACCCTCTGCTATATTATTTTCCCTCCACTCTGTTTATTCTGCCTGAGAAAAAGGAAACGCAGGGACTCATGACTCATCCTTCCATTATCCATCCATCCGTGCTCTCTCTCTCTCTCTCTCTCTCTCACTCTCTCTCCTCCCTCGTATTTACACTTCCTCTCCTTGTCTCTCCGTCCATCTCCGTCTCCTTCACCCCTCCGTGAGCCTTTTCACTGCCTTTCTCCCTGAATCCAATTAGTCAGAGCTGACTCCTTCCTCCTCTTTAGGATGACTGAGGAGAGAGAGAGAGAAAGAGAGAGAGAGTGGGAAACACTGCCGGCAGAAATCCTTAAACCAGATTTCTCTCCACCTTAGTTCCTCCCCTGAGGTTTGACTCCGGAGAACAGAGAAAGGAGGTGAAATATTGGAGGAGAGGCTACTGGCAGAATCCGACAGCAGGAATCCCCCTGCCTACAAATGTTCTCCTTTATTTTATTCATATATATATATATATATACACTGTTGGTGTTAGCACAGTTAGCTGCAAGTCACCGGCTCAGCCATCATATTCAAAGCAGGGTGGAGACAATCAAACTCAGATATGCTCAGAATTTCAATTAAAAGGTCCTTTAAAATAAAAAAAATCTATTAAAAATGATTGATGTCTTTCATCAGTCTAAAGAGAATTTCTACATGAGCATCAGCGTATCAGGAAACGTGCACAGGGATTTGCTTTCACATGTCATACTTTAACATTTTGGCTGCATTTTTATTATTTTTTTATTTTTCCATTTTGAACCCAGACAGGAGTCGGATAAGCTGACATGGTTGGAAAAAGAGGAACTGCTTCCTGTTTGGAAAGCAGACGTTGAAGGCTCACCGGCCTGGAGTCGTGGTTCATCGCTGTAATAGTTGTGTACGTTGTTATTAGATATGTACGTTAAAATAGCAACACTCTTAATGAACACATCCCCACGTGGGCTGTGATTTATCGCCTCTGTCCAGGACACATCAGTGAGTCAGGCTGCTGGATCTTATTAAATCAACTTTGATTAAAAAGATAAATGAGAGGCGCTCACCGCCTTCATGAGGTGTTTATGACTGGAGGTGATCCACACAAATGGATCCAATCAATTGAACGCCGTGAGATAACGACGATAACCGGACGGAGACGAGAGGAAATTGCTGCGCTTTAAAAAAAAAACAAAAAAAGCACAATGACTTCTCTGTTTGCAGCTAAACGCCGATACTGAGACGAAAAGACGTTTCCTTGAACGATCGTCATTTTCTTTTTCAGATTCAGACTTTCTGATGATATCAAGCAGGTTTTTACTGATCCCGATCTTAACCACTAGGGGGCAAAATATTAGTCATGCAGCTGCGACAGATAAACACAATTATTCTTAATCGGCATTGAAAAGAATCTCACTTCCTGATCAGTCGGACATCGTATGTCGGCTAAGCGGCTGATAAACCGGCTCCTTCATCCCCTTCAGGCAAAATATGAGATCATAAAGAATGTTCCTCTTATATTTGCAAAATGATGAATTAGAAGCGCTCGTATCGACTGGAAAAGTCCTCCAGCTAACAGATACGAGTAAACCGGACAAAGACATTCCTCCACTGCCTTAGTGGTCAGCGTGCAGAGCTGTTGCATGCTGGGAGACCCTGTGAAAACGGAAGGAAGTGATGTTTTCCACATGGAGAGTTTCAGGGGCTCATTCAGGGTGAAACGATCCTCTCATAACTCCTGCTGCTCCCGTCTTTACGTCAGTCATTACACATTAATGCCGATCATGAAGCTGTGGCGGGTCGCCGTCCAATGAAACGAGGCCGTACAAAGTTGATGAAGAAAGTCTTCGTCCAATCACGTTGTGCCGAACAGAAGCTCCATAGTCCGAACCCTGGATGGCAAACTTTATTACTCTGTAGTGCAGACCACATCCACTCCTTCCCTGCTTACTTACAAAGCATGTAATTTTAGTTGTTGCACTAAACCTGCGATCGGTCGGACATTTCTCTCTTGAAAATCAAAGAAATCATTTCATCTACTAACTGTTTCGTGGCTTGATTACAAATTACTGAGCTGGAACTGATCAGAATAATCAGCTCCATAATTCACTTCCATCGCAGCTGGAGAACGATGATCACGTGATGGCGAGGAATGATGATGTCATCATGTCTTTAGCTGCAGCAGCAACACGTATCCCAACGTGGCTGCAGTAACAGGAGGATACATTCAATTTGTTGTGATAGAATGAAAGTAAAACAGTAACATCACCAGGAACATCCTGCGGATCAGAGTCGAGCCCCTCTACTGAGAACTCGTTAAGACCAGCTTCTGCAGGGAGACTCGGGGTTTATACAGCAATCTCATTGTACAGAGAGAGCGTGAGATAACGGCGGAGAACCAACGGTAGACGGAGACTTTGAAGCCTTTTTTTTAAAGACACACTGAGACCAACGGGGGCAGATCTTGCTGTCTGATTGCAGCTTCGTCGTCATAGCGATGAGATGGAAGGACAGAAAGAAGTCTGGGTGAGGGTGATGAAAGGAGGCATGTGGTCATTTTACAGATAAATACATTCTCCAACGTTTAGAGCTGCGGCTGCTCTGAGTGAGTCCACCACCAGGCCGAACATCATCCCAGCTGGAGGTCAGTGGACTTGTTTCAACCTGATTTGTTGAAAAGTCAAGAGCAAACATCGATGTCCAATACCCTCGAAAGTCCTATTTGTTACTAGAAGTTTGGATGTTTCTGTGATTTCCACCTCGATATGTAATGCTCCGTCACAGACTGTATAAGTGTTGACCTCATCATGGTGACGCCACCTATTGGTTTGTGGACTACATTTTTTTTAAAGCCTCGAATTCAGCATTTTGTATTTTGAAAAGTGAAGCCAAAGTGCCTTATACTGTCATTCTCTCTGCTGGCCACCAGGGGGCGACTCCTCTCTGGTTGTATAGAAGTCTATGATGAGAAAATGGTCCTACTTCTCTCTGCTGGCCACCAGGGGGCGACTCCTCTCTGGTTGTATAGAAGTCTATGAGAAAATGGTCCTACTTCTCTCTGCTGGCCACCAGGGGGCGACTCCTCTCTGGTTGTATAGAAGTCTATGAGAAAATGGTCCTACTTCTCTCTGCTGGCCACCAGGGGGCGACTCCTCTCTGGTTGTATAGAAGTCTATGAGAAAATGGTCCTACTTCTCTCTGCTGGCCACCAGGGGGCGACTCCTCTCTGGTTGTATAGAAGTCTATGAGAAAATGGTCCTACTTCTCTCTGCTGGCCACCAGGGGGCGACTCCTCTCTGGTTGTATAGAAGTCTATGAGAAAATGGTCCTACTTCTCTCTGCTGGCCACCAGGGGGCGACTCCTCTCTGGTTGTATAGAAGTCTATGAGAAAATGGTCCTACTTCTCTCTGCTGGCCACCAGGGGGCGACTCCTCTCTGGTTGTATAGAAGTCTATGAGAAAATGGTCCTACTTCTCTCTGCTGGCCACCAGGGGGCGACTCCTCTCTGGTTGTATAGAAGTCTATGAGAAAATGGTCCTACTTCTCTCTGCTGGCCACCAGGGGGCGACTCCTCTCTGGTTGTATAGAAGTCTATGAGAAAATGGTCCTACTTCTCTCTGCTGGCCACCAGGGGGCGACTCCTCTCTGGTTGTATAGAAGTCTATGAGAAAATGGTCCTACTTCTCTCTGCTGGCCACCAGGGGGCGACTCCTCTCTGGTTGTATAGAAGTCTATGAGAAAATGGTCCTACTTCTCTCTGCTGGCCACCAGGGGGCGACTCCTCTCTGGTTGTATAGAAGTCTATGAGAAAATGGTCCTACTTCTCTCTGCTGGCCACCAGGGGGCGACTCCTCTCTGGTTGTATAGAAGTCTATGAGAAAATGGTCCTACTTCTCTCTGCTGGCCACCAGGGGGCGACTCCTCTCTGGTTGTATAGAAGTCTATGAGAAAATGGTCCTACTTCTCTCTGCTGGCCACCAGGGGGCGACTCCTCTCTGGTTGTATAGAAGTCTATGAGAAAATGGTCCTACTTCTCTCTGCTGGCCACCAGGGGGCGACTCCTCTCTGGTTGTATAGAAGTCTATGAGAAAATGGTCCTACTTCTCTCTGCTGGCCACCAGGGGGCGACTCCTCTCTGGTTGTATAGAAGTCTATGAGAAAATGGTCCTACTTCTCTCTGCTGGCCACCAGGGGGCGACTCCTCTCTGGTTGTATAGAAGTCTATGAGAAAATGGTCCTACTTCTCTCTGCTGGCCACCAGGGGGCGACTCCTCTCTGGTTGTATAGAAGTCTATGAGAAAATGGTCCTACTTCTCTCTGCTGGCCACCAGGGGGCGACTCCTCTCTGGTTGTATAGAAGTCTATGAGAAAATGGTCCTACTTCTCTCTTGATGTATTATCTCAGTAAACATTGTAAACATGAGTTTTCTAGGTTCCAGTCTTCCTAACCTGCAGCACCATGATGCTTCTGATGTCGGCATTCTCTCTCAGTTTGGGGTCGACCTATTTTTGAATTTGGTGTCATCATTATCTCGGGTCGGATCCGGCTGCTCTGGTCCCCTCAGGTCGGATCCCATCTCTATTTTTTATTTATTTTTAAGTTAACAGACGAGCAGCTACCTAGACCACCTCATGATATTAATTAGGATATTCCCTCCTCCTTTTCTTCTTTTCTTCTCATTTAATTTAATTTAACTTTCCCTGCTGCTCTTCATTCTCTCTCCTTCTTCCCGTCCAGTCCTCCCCTCTCTTTGATTGTTATTTCCTCCCCTCTTTCTCTCATTCCTCCCCTTTGACTGTTCCTCTATCTCATCCTTCCCTTCCTCCTTCATGTCTTTCAGTCTCCATCTTGACTCTCAATGCATACATCCCCCCTCTCTCTCTCCCCTCTCTCTCTCTCCTTACCCCTTTCCTTCCCTCTATTATTTTCCTCTCTGCCTCTCACTTCCCTCTTTGTCCATCTTACTGCATTTGTAGAAAAATATTGCCTGAGGATACTGAGAGGCTCCTAAACATGTGACCCCCCCCTCCCAGAGGCATTTGATCAAACAATACTAGTCCAACCCAATATGATGGCATGTAGGGGGGTGATTGGCATCCCCTAGGGCCTCCCCTGGTCTGTGTGCAGCCAGGCTCTCTAAGAGTGAGATGACAGGAAAAGATGGTGAAGCAAATTGCGGGCGAAAAGTGTCAAATCCTCCGTTTGAATTAAGGGAGCGAGCGGAGCCGGTTGTGTCGCCGAGCTGCTGAGCCCACTGAAGTGAGGATGATCCACAGGCTTTGTTCTGTGCAGCTCGTACAACCAGCTCTCTGCTTCAAACGCCCGGCGCTTCACCGGCCCGCAGTTACACACGCCGGCCACCGGGAAGCAATGGTGTCAAATCCACAAGCATGAGGAAAAAAAAAAAAGCCATCAGGGAACCTGATGAGGGCCTGCAGCGAGCCGGAGTCACTGCAAGTTAAAAATAACCCAGTAAATGAGAGACAAAGTAAATCTAAATATAGACGTGGACGGCTGCTAATGAGTCTTTCTGCAGAGTAGACTCAAATGCCAGACACGCACTCTGATCCTTCAACTGCTGCCCGCGTGCCCTGAAGCAAAGCACGGCACGCAGGTTGGGGATGTGAGTCTTCCTGTTTATGACACAGAGGCAGAACAGACAACGCTTCCATTTTGACAAGTTGTCTTAGTTTATCAGGATTATTATCACTGATATGAATACATTATTATTATTTGATTGTTTTTATTAAATGTTAGATTTATATGCATGTATTTTATTTATATATTTATATTAATTCATTGTTATTGTCACGGATATAAAATATTAATTCATTATTATTTTATTATCTTT